>MU223225.1:5407228-5431353 GCA_018584345.1 Thuja plicata
TGTAGCCACTATCTATAATCTAGATATCATTCTTACTAATCTTAGATATGAGTGTAGTTTCTTCATACCTTTCATCTTCATCTGAATCATCCTTCACAGCTACAAATACTATCTCGATATCATCATCTGTTTCAGTGTCAGTATCTTCATCTTTACAAGCGGCTAGATAGCTAGCCTTCTTGCCTTGATCCTTGTAATCTTGGGTATCATTTCTTTCTGATCGTCGGTAACCTCTATAATCTTTGTTATCACCTCTGTGAGATTTCTTCTCAAAAGATATGTTATCATTTCTGTCACCCATTTTTTTAAGACACCTTGTAGTAAAGTGTCCAATCTCTTTACAATTAAAACATACAAGTGGTAACTTACCTTTGTATCTACCTTTGCCTCTTAGCATTCTTCTTGCCATGAGTTCTTCAATTTCATCTAGATCTTCTTCTTCACTTTCACTTTCACTGTCTCTTCTAGATGAGTGTATCTGACTAGATTTTCTTATTCTCATAGAATACTTGAATGCAAACTCTAAGCTTGGTAAGACACTATTATCAAAGTTATTCATCTCAAATGAAATCAGTCTACCAATCAGGCTATCAAGAGTGACTATATTATTTCCTACTGCTCTCATTTCTTGAATAGCAGAGAATCTAATAGCATATATCAGAAATAAGGTTCTTAGGATTTTAGTTATCATTGTCTCCTCTTCAAGTGTACCTCCAACACCTCATATAGCATTGACTACTTCTTTTATTCTTGTGTTGTACTGTGTGATGTTTTCACCTTCTTTCATTCTGAGATCATCAAATTTTCCTCTAAGGCTTTCTACCTTGGCTCTTAGAACATTTGCATCACCTCCATGTACAAGTTTCAACTTGTCCAACATTGTCTTTGCATTTTTTCAATCTTAGACATCCTCAAGTTCAACATCAAAGAGTGAGGTTGAGAGCTCTATAACCATGCAGTTATGTTTGTGCTTTACTCTCAATTGATCTACTATCAATGGTCCTGTAGGAAACACATATGCACTAAGTATTGAGTATCATTGCCAATACCTAATAAGTGAAGCTTTATCCTACTTTTCCATGAAGAAAAGTTGTCCTTGTTCAACTTGGGAACATCTCATCTATTCATCTTGTGATCTTTACTTAGGTCTTGAAACCTTCCTTCTAAGCACACAAGCTCTGATACCAATTGTTATTAATAACTGAGAGGGGGGTGGGGGTGAATCAGTGGCCTCAAAAATTTATCCTTTAAACTTCAATCCATCAATTAATACACCTAATATTATTAAGTCCCTACAAGATGTATGCCTTTGAAATACTTGAAATAAATAATTTTCGGTCGGTTTACCTTGTCTGTCCTACTTCTCCTTGATAATCGATAAGCAGTAAAACTTATTTACCGATAATTAGTAAATACGCAAAGTATACCAGTCAATCCATTAATGCTTATGTGAAATGTAAAACACTAAAATAATAAACCATACACACATAACACAAGAATTTTAATGTGGAAACTCTATTAAGGGAAAAAACCAATGAGACCAGTACTCCAAATTTTCACTCTTCGGAAGTGAGCCCTGTTAGGAGCCAACCCTGTTAAAGGTTACAAACACACGGTTAAGTTTGACCTTGTTAGAGGATTTTTATACATAGGTTGTCACTTAGTATCTGGCATCTATGCTACCATCCTTGAATCAATCTCTTGATTGTCAATAGGCTTTATGCTAATCTTACTACCATCCTTGAATCAACCTTCTTCTTAGACTGTCAATAGGCTTTAGGTAAGACCGATGCTACTATCATGAGTCAACCTTCTGGTAATCTGTTAGGATATACCTCAATTACAAAAGAGTGTTAAGTCCTTCTCTATTAAGAGACTTAATGCTTCAATCGTTAACCTAAAATAAAATGAACTATTTCTAATGCAACTGAATTGCAGATTTTTAGAACTATTTACTTACAATATCTTTCTAATCAATGTATCAATTCAATTCCTTTGTACAATAACTCTTTCTGCTTTGTGATGTTGTACTTTTCTGTTTGTCAGTGTCTGCATAATTCTTTAGCTCTCCCTTAGCTTGAATGATCAGGACTGCATGAATTTTATCCTTCATCAGTTTCTCTTCATCATCTTCTATCACTTCACTCGCTCATGAATCTGACTGTCCCCTTTTAAAATGAATTTATACTTGTCTCTTATATAGACATGATATTCCTTAATTCTTGGTTCTTGATTCTTGGCATGAAAAATAATCCAGCCAAATTTATTTATGACTTTAACTCCTGATTTATCTCATAGTTATCTTCTTGCCAGCTGTACAAATCAATTGCTTAACTGTGGTTTGAATAAAACAAATAAACCAACTATTTAAGTCTATCCTTTAGCTCTACCAGCTAGATATTTTGTCATTTTCTAATCTCTCTATTCTGTCAGTCAATTCTGCAGTTCATCGCCGGTGACAACTGCCACTTCTGTCAGTACAACTTCAGTTAGCTTCAGGCTCTCCATCCGTTGGGCATAATTGGATCTTGCTTGTCGAGCAACACTATTTTCAGCTCATCGAGCATCTTGTGATTCTTCTTCATCGGGCAACACTGTCTCCTACTCATCGGGTATCACTATGACTTTATCTCTGTCTTTACCAATGGTGTGCACTCCACTAGTGTAGTCTGTTACTTAGTGAATACTTGACTTTTATGCATTATTGAAAGCGTAACCTTTATTCCATTTATTCTGTGAAGTTTTTGGCATTATGTATATGACCATATAGATGATATCAAGTTGACATCAATGACAATACAAACCATTATTTGACTTAATGTCTTGCATCATCTTCAACTTAATATAGTCAAAAATTTAATCTATTACATGTCATCATTATTGTGGCTACCTTATCATGTGTATTAGGGACAATTGAGTTTGTTTGTTCACGGAGAATCATGAGTGGAACAAAAGCTCCAGTTTGAGTAATCAATTGCTTACAATGTTTAGGACTAATTAAAGAAGTAGTTTGTGTTGGACATACCTGTGGTATTCGATACATCTTCCCACCAAGCTTGATTGTAACACTACATGGACTAGATGTATACACTCCATGCCTCTGATACATATATGGCTTCTCCTGAAAGACATCACATACATCCAACGGTACTACATTGTTAGAATAAATGAGAGGGGGGTGATTCAATGGCCTCAAAAATTAATCCAATAATTCAACCAAAACTTTATACCACAAATATAAAACCTCTAGTTATCTTCATTCTTACAAGATGTATGACTTGTGTAAATATAACATGTATATACTACTCAGTGAATACACTATTTATCCTTTCCTTAAGCTTTACTGAATATAAGTTAATAACTTAGTGTTTACTGATCAATCCCATTTTAGTAATGTTGAAAGAAAAACATCAAAGCAATGAACCATATACACATTGGACACATGGATTTTTAACGTGGAACCTATGTTAAGGGAAAAACCACTTGGGACCGGTAACCCAAAATTTTCACTCTTCTAAAGTGAGCTCGCTAAAGAGCCAACCATGATAAAGGTTTAAAACACACTGTTAAATGAGACCTTGTTAGAGGATTTAAAAATACCAGGTTATCACTTGACCTAGAATTTACTATGTTGTCAACATGAAAACCTTTTGATACTCCTTGGTATGTATCTCAATATATAAAGGATGGTTAAATTCCACTCTGTTAAGAGATTTTATGAATCAATGGTTATACTGAATCAGTAGATGATCTGTTCATTAATACAACTGTGAATTGTAGATTTTAAGATCTATTGTAACTCCATAATACCTTTCTAATCAATGTTCTCTTTAATTCCTTTGCTCCAGTTCTTTCTGCTTGGTGAATGTTGTTGCTTCTCTATTTCTCGGTGTCTGCAGAATTATTAGCTATGTTCTTTGGATTGTATGATTAGATCTATATGAAGACTTCTATATTCACCAAAATTCTCTTCAACATTCCTCTTTTATAATGAATTACTTGTCTCTTTATATAGACATGATTTCACCATTCTTCTGTCCTTCTTGTTTTCTTCATTTATCAGTTCTTGATTTGTAAAGCTCACAATTTTTTTTTAGTTTTATTCCATAAATATCTCCTTGTTTTATAGAATAAAATATACTTTAAATCTCCTTCTTATCTTCATCTTTTATATGATCGATGAAGAAAAAGTAATCAATCAATTAACTATAAATATAGCTCCTACCAGCTAAGTTTTTTTGTCATTTTCTTACTTCAGTTCCCGTCAATCAACACTTCAGTTGTGCCCGGTGACTACTGCATATAGCTTGGGCATCAACTTCAGTTATGTTCGGTGATAACTGTAGTTATCTTAGTAATGCTTTCTCGGGTATCACTTCCTCGGGTGACACTATCTGTCTGGTAAAACTGTGAGCTTTTGTGCTCGGGGTTCACTATTTGTCTGGGTTTACTGTCACTCGGTGTACATGATTACTAATGAAATAAAAATTTTCTCTTCAGATCTTTAAGTGTTGTGACAATATGTGTATGAGAAATCATACCATATCAATTTTTCATGAATGACAATACAATACATTAACTGATTTAATATCTTGCATTTACTTTCTGCAGCTCAATGATCATCAACTTTGTCATCTTGAAATATTCAATCAGTTATAGTTCATCAATCTCTCCCTTTGTCATTAATGGAAACATACTACTAATACAATACAAAATATATCAGTTTTAGTTCATAAATCTCTCCCAAACTTATTTTTCTATAACCAATTCAAATATTTGATTCTTGGTAAGCTCTTCTAGCTTAGATTTTATTCTTGCAGAGTACTTTTCTTCATTCATTCCCTTCACTAGATATATGTGGCAACTTCTGATTTTGTCTCTCCCTTTATTGTAGAATCTCTTCTCCAACTCTCTCCCTAAGATGGATAGTTGTTTCTTTGAATCTTTCTCTAATTTTTTTTGCTCCCTTTGATTGTTCCTCTCCTTGATGGATATTTCTTTTCTCCTTCTTTGGATCTTCTCTCCCTTATCTCTGGATATTTCATATGGATATATTCATTTAGTCCATCTCTCCATATTCATTAAGTACATCTCTCCATATCCATTAAGTACATCTCTCCCTTTGACAACAATCCCAAACATATAATATCTCTCTCCCTAATATATTCCGTGAATTTCCTCTCCATCGACAATTTATCTCTGTAGTAGCCAACAATTTCTTTGGTGTTTGGTGCAGATAATTACCTTGTTGTGTAGTGATATATCTTTGTAGTTCATCTCTTTTCTTGCATCAACATGAATGATCTTCTGATAATGTATAGGTTGATACAGGCTTCTAGTCAGCTTAGTGACTAGTAGACAAGGATCAGGCCCCTTGTCTCTTCCTTAGGCACTCAAATGTATCTTTTGGTAGTATTTTTGTGAATATGTGTGCTAATTGTCCTTGGATTATACATATTCTAGTATCACTTCTTTCTCTTGAACTCGTTCTCTTAAGTAATGATACTTGATAGCAATGTGCTTTGTCTTAGCATGCATGAAAGGGTTTTTTGAAATATTGATAGCACTTGTATTATCATAATAGATAATCACTGGATCAAGGATTTCCATATTCATACCTTTCAGTAATTGCTTGATCCATGCAATGTTAGAGAAATTTGTAGCAGCAGCCACATATTCTACTTCTGTAGTAGATTGTGAGATGCACCCTTGCTTTTTACTTATCCATGTGACAAGTTTGTCACCCATAAAGAATGCTCCTCTTGTTGTGTTGTTTTTGTCATCTATGTTTCCATCCCAATCAACATCTATATAGACTTGAAGCTCAAATTTGACTTCTTTATTATACCATAATCCATAGTCTTCAGTATTCTTTAGATATCTCATTTAAATTCTTTTGATAGCAGTCATGCGTGATTCCTTGGGATTAGTAGAGAATATTTTAACTATTCCAACTACATGTGTTATAGCTGGTCTAGTATACATACAACATACATGAGTTTTCCAATCATAGATCTCTATAGGGTCTAATTTACCTTAGTTGACTTATCTTCCTTTGTCAGTTTGCATATGGTTTCCATAGGTGTTCGAACTGACTTAGAGTCATCCATCTTGAATATCTTGAGAACTTCCTTGATATATTTGGATTGTGTGATGTAGATGCCTGCATCTTGTTGAAGAATCTGTAGACAAAGAAAGAACTCGATCTACCCAAACATCAACATCTCAAACTCTTTTCTTATTTCATCACAAAATTATTTTCATAACATATCATTACCTCCAAATATGATATCATCAACAAATATTTCAGTAATTAGAATTTTATCATCAATATCTTCTTTTAAATATAGATTACTGTTATCACTTGTTCTTACAAATCCAATACTTATGAGATAAGAGTGAAGTCTTCCATACCATGCTCTTGGTGCTTGTTTCAATCCATACAAGGCTTTGTGTAGTCTAAAAACCATGTTCCTCTTGTTAGGATCAACAAACCCTTCTAGTTGTTCAATATAAACCTCTTCTTCTAGTATTCCATTTATGAATGCAGATTTTACATCTATTTGGTATACTTTGAATCCTTTGTAGGAAGCATTAGAAAGTAGAATTATTTCTCCTTCTAGCCTAGCAACAGGTGCAAAGGTTTCTCCATAGTCAATAGCTTATTCTTGTGCATACCATTTGCATACTAGTCTTGCTTTGTTCCATGTGACTTCTCCATTCTCATTCAGCTTGTTTTTTAATATCCATTTGGTACTAATGACATTCTTGTCATCCGGTCTAGGTACTAATTATCATGTTTTGTTCTTTTCAATCTTCTCAATCTCTTCATTAAAAGAATTGACCAATTCTTGATTCTCAAGTGCAGTATTGATAGATTTAGGCTCAAAATCACAAATCAAACATCTAGTGTTGAATGACTTACTTCTTGTTCTTATTCCATCCTTTTTGTCTCATATGATCTGGTTCTGTGGATGGTTTCTTCTTACATACTTGGAAATTACCAGTTTAGATACATGTTCATCATTTTTATTATCATCTTAACCTTCATTTTCATCTTCATCACTTGGTACATTATTGTGAGCAATTTCATGATTTTTGATGTTTGTAGCCTGATGCTCGGGTGCATTGTTTTGTCACTCGATATTGATACACTCTTGCTTGGGAAGAGTGTCAAGTTCTTCACTGTAGAAAAATTTGTTGTAGTCTTCCAGTTTCTTTCTACTTTCCTCATCATTTTTCTCAGCAAATTCATCCACTTTGACATTTGCACTTTCAATGGTTTTGTTAGAGGATTTGTTAAGACTTTTATAAGCCTTGTTTTTGGTAGAATAACCTAGAAATATTCCTTCAACACCTTTGGAGTCAATCTTTCCATTTCTATAATCTTTCAAAATATAAAATTGACTTTCAAAAATTCTAAAGTTACTTACATTGGGTGTGTATCCATACCATAGTTCATAAGGTGTCTTATTGGTGTCTTTCTTCAATTGAACTCAGTTTAATGTGTAGACAGCAGTACTGACAGCTTCTCTCTAGAATGTTTGTGTGATGATTTTCTCAATCATCAGTGTTCTGGCACAATCAATGATTGATCTATTCCTTCTCTCACCAATCTCATTCTTTTGTGGTGTTCTCGACACTGAAACTTGTCTTTGAATTCCATGCTCATTACAAAAGTTAGTTAATCCATCATAAATGAATTATCCTCCTCTATCTGATCTTAGACATTTTATTTCCTTTCCACTTTTTTTTTCCACTATAGCTTTATATCATTTAAACATCTTAAATACTTATGATTTATCTTTTAAGAACATATTAGTCATCATTCTAGAATAATCATCAACAAAGAGAATGAAGTATTTATTTCCATAGTAGCTCCTTGTTATCATTCGTCTACATAGGCCAGTATGGACTAATTATAGAATAACATTAGATGTGTAGGTTTTTCTCTTGAATCTAGACTTTTTCATTTTACCTTTTTGAGAATTCTTATACATGACATGGTGGGGTTTTGACATGCTCGGTAAGCCTCTTAGTATCCTTTTATTTCTTATCCTAACCATGTTGTCAAAATTCATATGACATAACCTTTTATGCCATGACCAAATGTCTTCATTTCTAGCCAATAAACAAGTGGTCTTATGTCATCAAGATAGAATAGGTTACCTTTTGTTTGTTCACCAGTACTGATCAAACTTCCTTATTCATTAAAGTTCTTTGCCTTTTTGTTCTCAAAAATAACTCAGTGACATGTGTTATTCAGTTGTGAAACACTCAAGATATTATAGTTAAGTCCTTTCACCTAGTATGCATTTTCACATCTGATCAGATTATTTAACATGATTGCTCCTTTACCTTAAACCGAAAAAGGTGAGTCATTATCCATTCTTACTGATCCACCATTATAATATTCAAAAGTTTTAAACTTTTCCTTATCTCCAGTCATGTGGTGAGTACAACTACTATCAATAATCCAGATGTCATTTTTACTAACCATAGATATGAGTGCAGTTTCAACATACCTTTCTTCTTCATCTGAATCATCCTTCATAGCAACAAATACCACCTCAATATCTTCATCAGACTCAGTGTCATTATTTTTAGCTTTGTTCTCAGCCAGGTAACAAGCCTTCTTTCTTTTATCCTTGTAGTCTTGGTTATCTCTTCTGTCAGATTGTCAGTTGCTTCTGTAATCTCGGTCAACACCTCTGTCAAACTTCTTTTCATATGATCTGTCATTTTTTATTTCTTCTTTTCTTTTGTTAGGACATCTAGTAGAAAAGTGTCCAATCTCTTTGTAATTAAAAATACCAATGTTAATTTACCTTTGTATCTACCTTTGCCTCTCTGCAATCTTCTAGCCATTAGTGCTTCAATCTCATCAAGTTCTTGATCATAACTATCACTTTCACTATCATTTCTCATAGTGTGTTTATGACTTGATTTACTTATTTTCAAAGAAGATTTGAAAATAGAAACAATAGTTGGTAAGACACTGTTGTCAATGTTATTCATCTCAAATGAGATAAGTCTTCCAATTAAACTATCTAGAGTAACATTGTTATTTTCTACTGCTCTCATTTCTTGTATATAAGATACTCTAATAGCATAAATAGATAGTAAGTTTCTGAGAATTTTACTTACCACTATTTCTTCTTCAAGTATACCTCCTACTCCTCGGATAACATTTACAACCTTTTTGATTCTACAGTTGTACTAAGTGATGTTTTCTCCTTCCTTCAATATTAGGTCATCAAACTTTCCTCTTAGGCTTTCAACCTTAGCTCTTAGCACATTCTTATCTCCTCCATGTACTAGCTTGACTTTTTCCAACATTTTCTTTGTAGTGGTGCATGATTTGACATCTTCAAATTCAGCATCGGAGAGTGAGGAAGAAAGTTCTATCATCATAGAATTGTGTTCATTCTTTTCTCTCAATTGATCAACTATCATAGGTCCAATATGTAGAAAAAATATGTATCCAAGTATTGCGTGACATGATTTCCAATACCTAATAGTTGGAGTCTTATCCTGCTTTTCCATGATGCAAAGTTGTCCTTGTTCAACTTAGGAACATCCCTTTTTCTAATCTTGTGATCTTTATCTTGAGTCTTAAAAATCTCTTCCAAGCACAAAATCTCTGATACCAATTGTTAGAATAATTGAGAGGTGGGGTGAATCAGTGGCCTCAAAATTAATCCAATAATTCAACCAAAACTTTATACCACAAATATAAAACCTCTATTTATCTTTAATCCTACAAGATGTATTCCTTTTGTAAATCTAACATGTATATAATGTTTGGTGAATACACTATTTATCCTTTCCTAAGCTTTATCGAATAGAAGTTAATAACTTAGTGTTTACTAATCAATCCTATTTTAGCAATGTGTTTAAAGAAAAACATCAAATCCGTGAACCATATACACATTTGACACATGGATTTTTAATGTGGAAACCTTGTTAAGATAAAAACCACTTGGGACCAATAACCCAAAAAAATTTCTCTTCTGAAGTAAGCTCGGTGAAGAGCCAACCCTGTTAAACGTTACAAACACATTGTTAAGTGCAACCTTGTTAGAGGATTTAAAACTAATAGTTTATCAATTGACCTAGCATTCACTATGTTTTCAACATGAAAACCTTTTGATATTCCTTGGGATTTATCTCAATATATAAAGGATGGTTAAATCCCACTTTGTTAAGAGATTTTCTGAATCAATGGTTAAATTGAATGAGTAGATGATATATTCATTAATACAAATTTGAATTGTAGATTTTTAGATTTATTGTAATTTCTTAATACCGTTCTGATAAATGTTCTCTTTAATTCCTTTGCTCCACTTCTTTCTTCTTGGTGAATTTTATTGCTTCTCTGTTGCTCGGGGTCTGCAAAATTCTTATCTCTGTTCTTCAGCTTGTATGATTAGATCTATATGAAGACTTCTATATTCACAATAATTTTCTTCAGCATTCCTCTTTTATAAGGAATTACTTGTCTCTTTATATAGACATGATTTCATTGTTCTTATGTCCTTGTTTTCTTCATTGATCACTTCTTGATCTATAAAGATCGCCACACTTTCTTTAGTTTTATTTTGTAAATCTCTCCTTGTTTTCTAGAATAAAACATGCTTTGAATATCCTTCTTATCTTTAGCTTTTATCTTATCCTTGAAAATAAAGTAATCAATCAGTTAAATCTAAATATATTACCTACCAACTAAGTTGTTTTTTCATTTCCTAACTTCAGTTCCCATTGGTCAACACTTCAGTTGTACTCGGTGACTACTGTAGATAGCTCGGGCATCAACTTTAGTTATGTTTGGTGATAACTGTAATCAGATCGGTAATTCTTTCTCAAGTAACACTGTCCATTAGGTAACACTATGAACTTCTATGCTTGGGGTTCACTATCCGTCGAGGTTTACTATCAATCAGTGTACATGATTATCGATGAAAAAAACTTTGTCTCTTCATATCTTTACATTTTGTGACAATATGTGTATGAGAAATCATACCATATCAAGTTGACATCAATGACAATACAATACATTAACTAATTTAATGTCTTGCATTTACTTTCTGCATCTCGGTGATCATAAAATTTTTCATCTTCAAACATTCAATCAGTTATAGTTCATCATACATCACATGTCACTTCATCCTTGAAAGGCTTGATTGAATATGACAGATGACACTGTTGATTTATTTGAATATCTTGTCCCTCATTTACCCATCCCATAGATTATGGTTGTGGGTGTCTTGTCACTTTCAAAATTAATCTTTTGAATGTCTCCCTAGAGATCAAATTCTTTTGGCTCCCACTAGCTACAATAAAATGTAGAGGCTTCCCATTAACCCACATATGTGAATGAAAAAGTCTCTCTTCATCTTCACGAGGCAATACTTTTGCAGTTGCAACTATGACATATGGGTTTTCTTCTATTAAAAAATCATTCTCCTTTTTCTCATAAGTATCTATTGGTGATGATTTAGGTTCATCTTCCTCTCCTCGTATTTCTATCATCATATTTTTAATACTTGAACAATCCTTTGTATTATTGAGTGAGGTTTGTTTGGTCACCTTTTTTCATGCTGATTTATTACGACCTTCAACCCTTGGCTTATTTTTTCCGAAGTAGTCCCTCTTCCCTTTTTGATTGAATTTATCTTCAATTTTTGTAGCATATTTATAGGCACTTGAAAATGTCTCAATATTCAAAAATTCCATCTTTGTTTGGATATACTAGTGAAGTTCACTATGATATTTCAGAATTTGATGCTTCTATGAATCGTCAATACCAAGTTTTGCTGAAAGTAAATGGAATCTATTGGTGTAATATTGCACAGGTTGATCCCTCATATATTGAAGCAACTGTCATTCTATGTATTTATGTTCATATACATCCTCAGAAAAGTATGTTTTTTTTATGTATTCCACAAATTCTCCCCATGTGGGCTTCTTATCAAGAGATATTCCCAAGCCATCTTCATAAGATAATTCTCATTCTTTATTTGCTAATTTGGCTTCCCATGCTAATTTTACATGGGGTTCATCTTTGAGGAGATAAAGTGTTATTTTTTCTATATATGAGAAATTATTTACAAAAATGTGTCTATCTAATTTTGATAACCAGCTATCAACATCTCCAGCATAGAATTTTCCTAAAAATTTTGGGATGTCAAAATTTACCTGCTCTTTGAAAGGGGTATTTCCATAAAATGATGTTCCTCTTCCAGAGGGTTTTTGATTATGTATAAGGCGTTAAAATTGACTCATCATCTCCTCTTGTTTCTTATTTAAAGCCTCTTCCACCAACAACTTAATAGCATTGTCTGACATCTTCGATTGTGTGCGTCTCAAAGGTGGATATTTTGACAAATCTTGTGTATCCAATCCTAATATTTTGTAGGAGGACCTTATGTAATTGGCATAAATGAGTATTCCCTCTCTAATACCATTGATCTAAATTATGAAATCAGATTACAATACTTGGTGTGATACCTGCGGTATTGTTAATTTGAATGTAAAAACCATGAAGATTAACAACAAAATTGCAAGCAAAAAAATGACCCATTCTATTTGAAATTGGATTTTATACAAATATGATGGATCAAAAAGGTCACTAGAACCCCTTGGAAACTAATGAAGAGTCATCATAATTTTTATCATAAATAAACTATTAAAAACTACCAAAAATATTAAAAATATATAAATAAAAATAGGCACACTTTGAGAAGGCATAACCTTCTAGTCCTATCTCTAAATTTTGAATCATTTAGTCCATTGGAAAGGTATTCAATAAATATTATACCAAAATTGTGAGGCCACACTAAGGTTGGACCGAGGTGTCGAGGCCCCAAAGTGCCCCAAAGACCTTTAAAATTGAAGTTTATTGAAACATAGAAAATACCAAATAATTGGATTTCAGTATTTTCCAAGTTTTATCTTGGACTATGCTCTGATCATCAACTCTTTATATTCCAAGAACCTTTCAATAATCTTCATGGATTTGAGAAATTACTACATCCATTCATGAGGGTCTCATACAAGATGAATCAACACTTTATCCCTTAAATTACTTTCCTTTATGCAATTTCAATTAAATTTCAAGGTTGATACCTAAATAGGGGTTTGACCAAGGAATAGGTTGGAGAGATACAATTCAAGATCTAGATTGTGCAGGTACAATAAAAAAATTGGGGAACTTTTCATCATATTTTGTCAAGAACAAGTTGATTGGTGAAATTATTCCCCAAAAGTCAACTTGTCCCTATTATTTTTCAGTGAAAATTTTGGGACAAATATATTCAGACCTCTATTTTCCATATCTACAATTACATCAGGATCCAAGGTTATAGCGGTAGTAAAATATAAATTCAAATTTCATTTTTCCTCATAGCATTCCAAGGTGCACTTATTCTTCATTATTTTCCTTTACACTTACTTTATTAGATCAAATCTATACTTTATCATATCACATTTAGATATCTTATAGGAATACCAAATCCCCCTTGATAGAGATCTTGCATTACAACCCTTCATCATTTTTGGTTGTGGTAATCAGATTTTACTTAAGGTTGGGTTTGTATTCTAATCTTTAGCATAAGATCTTAGTGAGTGATCTTCATCTTAGCACTGCACACCATTTTCCATTATACAAATAGATATACTTATATCTTCATCAATAATTTGGAGAAAGAAAATGATTTCATCGTCAAGAATCATTGTGCCAAATTGGTGCCAATATAGGATATACTATTTTGTTTGTATTTCTAAGGAGATTTTCATCTTCATTAAGTAGACAAGCTATATTTTCTAATCTATCTACTAGTTTGTTAGCCTACCTATATCAATTCCAGAACTGGTATGTGAAGAAAAAATGAAATGATTCCCAAACATCATGGAGAATGTAATTGAGTATCTGGTTGGGGGGGATCTATCTTATTTGGATGGAAGATGATATTTTTGTAAATCCCCTTTAATGATCAAATGCTTTATGTAACATATATTTGTTAAAAATAAGACTTGGGATTATATTTAAAAACAAAAACCAGAGGATAATATATAGAACAAGAATTTTCCATGTAACATTTATATAAATACCAAAAAATACAATCCAAATGTTTAATATAATATAATTATTATTTGATTATTAGCATATAAAAGGGTGTCTACTCTTAGAGTTTACATTAGAAAATAAAATCATATGAGGAAAATATTTAAATTATAAATCTAATTTAATGTGAAATCATAATTTTAAAATTAAAATATGAAATATTTTTACCAAGTATTTTATTTGGTGTTTGAAATTAAATCTATCTCTCTTACACAAATAATATATTTAAAGTGCATGAAGATCTCTACAATTATAATGAGTGAAATGAATTTGAGGAAGAATAGGTTATTTGGAAAAGTATTTATTCTAAAAATTAATAGAAGAAATATACGTGGAACATCTTCTACGAAGACATTTGGGTGGATAATGTAGCTCTTTGCTCATTCCCCTCTTTTAACGATCTGATTGAACCTCTCACTTGTTACTTTGGGATAATACTCTTCACTTATGTTGATTGCAAAATAGAAGGATAAAAGTGGAAAATTGATTCCTTTTATATTCTTTCACAAGGCGAAGTTGGAGATATTTTCATAGAATCCATAGGTGATTTCCAGTTCTTTAATATTCATAGGAGGGACTAGGCTATGTGGTCCCACAACTTAAAAGGAGGCTTTTTGGTTTCCTCAATTTACTCTATGGGAGATATTCTTACCCAAAGTAAATAATTTAGTTGGATATCAGTCTAGGATAGAAATATCATCCCTAAGATTGTCCATTTCTATTGGACAACCATCCATAATAAGATCCTCACTACAAAAAATCATTTCAAGAGAAAATTTCAACTTGTAAATATATGTATCCTTTTTTACCAAGAGGAGTGGTTAGTAGATCACTTATTCATACATTTAAAATTTACCAAAGATATTTGTAATGAGGTCTTATTAGCTTTGAATATAAGTTGGGTCTACCCAAGCCCAATCATGTTATCTTATAGAATCCTATAGGGGTAACTCTCTTTTTAGGCATCTAGTGCTAAGGAATCTTTCAAATAAAATTCCTCTTTTCCTATCTAGGCACATTCGGAAGGAAAGAAACAATAGAATTTTTAGATAAGAGATAAAAAATAGAAAAAAAATTATAAAATCTTTGAGACTACATTTAAAGAAAATATAAATTCCATGAAGCTTGAATGTGTGGCTCAAACTATTGCTTATAGAACTACATTGGGAGGAGGGGAATTATAAGAATCATAGACCAAATATAAGTTAAAAATAAAGTTTGAAGGAAGCATGTGTTGTGGATAAAACCAGGGAAGAATTGGGTTAAACTAAATTTTGATAGATGTATTAAAATAAAATTATGTGTTGTTGTGGGAGCGATAATTATATGTGAAGTTCCAAGGGTAATTTTATAGAGAGATAGGCTAAACATATTGAAAAAAAAAATAACAATGAAGCAAGAGAAATTTACCTTTGGTTGGACCTTAGAATAATTATGGATCATATTTTTTACAAGCTCTTAATTGAAAACAATATTGAGAACAAGGAAAGACATTGTGAAGACAAAGGAGGGATGGACTATAGGAAAGACTGCTAGTAACATTCCCCATTAGGAAGAGGGAATGAAGGAAATGGTAGATGGATATGGATACATCTCTTAAAGTGTCATTTTTATTATGATTATTTGTTCCTACTCTTATCTATATTTTGGTTTATTTCAAAACCATTGATGTTTATAGTTCTTCTTATGTAAACTCTCTATAAAATCTACAATTCTTTGTGGACGTGATCTCCAAACCTTTTTTTAATTTTTGATGAATGGTTTTTATTTGCATTTGTGATGGGTTAGGGACCTTACACACTTAACTTGATAAATAATATATTCATGCATAATTCCTACCTAAAGAAACACATCTAAAAATAATTTGATTTATTGACTTATTCCAAATGTATGATGAAGAAAATAATTTGTAAGAAATTTCTAAATATCCCTAGAAATATCATGAATATCCTTATGAGTATTTTAACATGCAAAATTACTATCCATGAGACAACCATGATATATTAAACATAATAAAAAATTAAAATGCTAAGAAATTGTAGTAAATTCACCTTCAAATGATATTATGTTGGTGACTGAAATAAAAGCCTAACATAAGAAGGTAGATGGTTTGACCTACATATATTGGGATTATGCTTCACCTCTCTTAAAAAGAGATTAATATTCCCAAGGTTAAGGATTATCAATTATAGGTAGACCAAGAAAACTTTCCAAGGTGATTCAATGTCTCAATACAGTGGACCTATTGGGATAATAGAATTTTTTAGATGTGCAAAACAATCTAATATTTGATGTTATTTATAGATCCCTCACAACTCCAATAAAAAATGATTGAATATTTAAAAAATTAAAATTGAGATAGTATAAAAGTGAGAAAATAGACACAGTGCACTTCACCATTTGTAGATTAATCTCATTACTCTCATCAAATGATTTACCTAACTAGTGAATTGGTAAGAGAAGAGTGTCCTATTTATTAAAAAAACAAGAGAATATACAATAAAGAGTTGCATTAAATTTAACTACTCATAAAAGGTGCGACACTTTACCTACTTATTTTATGCCAAAAATTATGGCTTAACTCCTCAAGTAAAAATAAAATAGGGGTAGAGGTTGCATATAATACCAAATGAGGATATGTAACTCAATTGTCCAAGTGAGAGGGAGAGATAAATGTGTAGATTATCTATTTCATCGTTTTTCCTCATATTAATCACTTCTAATAATATTAAACAAGATTAAATAATAGTCACATAGGAAAAATAGATACCTCTAACAGAAAGACAATGAAAATAATATAGTAGCACCCTCGAATAATGTAAAACTTGGGTGGTCCAAATATGGGACCTATAAAATGGATCTTAATATGGTACCCTTATACAAAGAGATCTGCCCTAAAACAACAATCTCCCCATAAAAGAGAGAAAACAACCTCTGAAAAAATATATAGAAAGTAATGTAAAGGACTAAGGGGCCCCTCTTAAAGTATACAATTGCCACAACCCTACCAAATGTCACTTATGAAGGAAATTTCTTTCTCATTTAGAGAAGACTTTCACTTTGATCTAACAATGAATAGTACTTAATATGAATGATTCCTTCATAGATCATCTATTGAACATAGTACATAGGTATCTCAATGTGTTTCATCCTCTAAAAATCAAATATATTCCATGATATCAATATAAAAATATGATGATCACAAAATATGATCATACGACTTCTCAATAGAATGATGAACTCAATGCACAAAATTAAAGCCAAATATCCTTAACGGTAGTAGTAACTACTTTTCGTATAGTTTAAACTCTATAGATAAAAGAGAACTTTTATGTTTCTTCTAGATTGAAATTTAATTTTTATATGAATAAAGTAAGAAGAGATACCTTTAAGTACACTTGCAATCCTGAGAATCACCCAGCTAGTTTGAATCAATATTTCCCACCAAGTCAATATCCATACTTTTGCATAGTATATCTCATAACTAAAAGTACCCTAAATATAATAGAGGATTCACTTAGATTATTTATAATAAAACTTGCATGAATCTTGTATGAATTTAGAGACCATGCCCATACTATATGATATATTGGACCTAAATCAAGTAGATGAGACTCCCATAATAGTTTCAATCTTAATTTATATATCAAACAAGAGTGAAGTATACTTAGCCTCAATTTTTATCCTTAAAAAACATAGCATCTGAATAAATTATTGCTATAGGAAGGATGGGATACACAAGTATTGGAGTTGGTGCAGAATACCTTAGCATGATTGTTTCCTCAACCATGTTTTAATAAGTTAAATATATCTTGAAATTTATTGATGAATTTCTAGATACACTCAAATTTATCAAATACCTCCAATATATTCAAGCATTTTCAAGATTTCAAAGGATTTGTAGAGAAATAACTTGGTAAATTCATCAATGTTATGTTATAGATAACATGGATGAAAATGTGAATAATAAATTTAAATAATCTTTGTGATGTAAAATGTATGAACATGTAGAAAAAACTTTACTACATTCTTGAGTACAATGGTACTACTTAACATAAGAATTGGTCCTTGCAAGAGATATCAAGTGTATTATACACTCCAAATATTATACACCACTACCCTTGGTAGAGGAAATCAACTATTTATGTTACATCAAAAATATAATTATTTTTAAAGCTATGAAGGTGGTAAATCCTTTTCAAGATTGGATTGGTTAAAACTGCACATTTAAGCAGTTAATGGAGTTCAATTCTCTTTGTATAGGAATACATTCTATAAAATAAATGTAATGTTATGGGTCTACAAAATGGGACATCATATTTATCCTTGTGATTCTTTCCAAGAATATATCCTTCAAAAAAATCATCTAAAAAAAAATAGAAGGCTACCCTAAAACTATGTTCTATTGATTGAGATATTAAAAATAATAATAGTTCAAGTGGCTAGACTATTAATTCCTCAAAAAAATCACATTATCTGCATGAGTGATGAATTATATCAAAGAAAATTTATGAATAAATTAAGAAATATGATATATTTTAGACTAATTATTTCATTTTTCCATTGCAATTGTAGATCCACTATGCTTGGTTTTTTGGAATAGTCAAAGGAGGTGTATGAAACTGTGTTTAATTTATCTAAATATAAAGTATCCTTGCATAATGGAACGTAGGAAATGGAACCTAGGTTCTATAATTATTATATTTAGAGATGCCAATGATGCATCTTCTTCTTATTCAAGTAAATAAGTCTAACTCAAAAAAATAGAAATTTATACCTTAATAAGGTCTAGTATGTTCTCTTAGCATGAAATATCTGGTACTATTCTATACATTAGAATCATAAAGTCACAAAAAAGAGAGAGGATGAGTAGAGGGTGGTGCATAAATGGAAATTGGCACAGTCTAGCAAGGCAACATTTCTGAGAAGAATGCAGATATAATATGAAAATAGATAGAAAATATTATAATTATCTAGACAAGTTTGATAGGAGATAGTAGGCAAACCCTAAGCTAGCCATTTACCAATATTATTGGTACATTCTTGGGGAAGATATGGTAGAAGCTATTAGTGTAGCTTGGATAGTAGACAAATGGTTAAAAGATATAAATAAGACATTCATTACTCTCATCTAGAAGAAAATGAATGCTTCTTCATTAGATAAAAATCATCCTATATCTCTATACAATACCATCTATAAAGTGATTTTTAAGGTCATGGATAATAGGTTGAAAGGATTTTTGGAGGATATCATATCAGATGAACAAACTAGTTTTTCCCTGGTAGATCCATTCTTGATGGGGTCATCATTACTCAAGAAGCATTGCATTCTATTTAGATCAACAAAGGGGAGAGTATGATGATTAAGCTTGAAATTAATAAATCCTAATACAAATTTGATTAGATCTTTTTGATTAAGGTAATGGAAGCCTTTAGTTTTAACTACAAATGGCTAATTAGGTGCATCATTGTATATCCACATTGATTTTCTCAATACTGATAAATGGTAATCTAAAAGGGTATTTTGAAGCCTCACAAGTATAAGGTAGGGAGACCCGGCATCTCCTTTTCTTTTCATCATTATAGAAAAAACACTTGGGAGGTCCATTAAAAATTTCTCTCCAGAGGTCTCATGAGATTAGAGGTAACTAGTGATCTTTCCTTCATTCCTCATGCGTAATTTGCTAATGACACTATAAGGCTAGTAATAGAGAAGCAAGGAATATGAAGATACTTATTAAGGTATATTCTATGACTTAATGGAAATAAGTTAATGGATAAAACATGAGGTATTCTAGTTCAATATATTTAATAAAATAGAGGTGGAAATTCCTAATATCTTAGGATATAAGAAAGGGTATTTACGTTGCATTTATCTAGAACTGCCCTTGACCAAGGTGATTAGATTAAATATATTATGGGATCCTCTCAAATAAAGAATATAATTCAAAATATTCTCATGAAAAGGGCGGTGGCTATCATAGTTGGGTAGATTATTGATGATTAAAACGGTTATATTGGCAATCCCTATTTACCTATTGTTATGTTTTTTCTTGCCTTCATCGATATGGCATATAGTATTAATCAAATTCTCAAGAAGTTAGTTTTTAAAGGATTAGAGGAAAAATATAAATTATCCTTGATATCATGGGATAAAGCCTACAATCCCTATTTACCTATTGTTATGTTTTTTCTTGCCTTCATCAATAGGGCATATAGTATTAATCAACTTCTCAAGAAGTTAGTTTTTAAAGGATTATAGGACAAAGATAAGTTATCCTTGATATCATGGGATAAAGCCTACAAATTCAAGGAGGTTAGGGGTGCTGGAATCAAGATCCTATTTGCTTAAAATAAGGAATTGGGAGAAAAAAAATATGGAGGATGTATAGAGAACCTCATAGAATATGTGTTAAATATTACAATACAAATTAGACTTAGTCAATCCAACATACATCCTCCCTATCTAAGACTCCCCCAGAGGGTGTCGAATATATAAATTTATGTAGTCATATAGACTAGTGATTGTGAATCAATTGACTTGGTATATTTGAAATGGTGACAAGGCTAAATTGTAGGAAAATTCATGGCTTGGAATGTTGAGTCACAATAACATAGTGGTCTTGATGGAAACAAAATGTACTTTACAAAGATTATGGGGAGAAATTTTTTATAATAATTCTATCCTATTATAAGTGGATTTATGTTGGCTTTAGCATTGGAAAAACTTCTCAAATATAAATATCCTAGTTCAAGAAGTGGAAGCTCTAAGAGAATGTCTCAAATAAAGGAATATCATTTTAAAGGAGGAGAAGACACATTAAATTTTTTAATTTTTTTTTGGGGGGGTGGGGGGGGGGGGGCTGAAACTTGTCATCCTATAATGTCAAATCTGGATATCTTGGTGTAACAAATCAAATAGATCAAGCAATGGATACATTACTATTGCATCTTTTTTGGAGTAAATTATGTCTCCCTATAGTGGGTATTTTCTCCTAGGATACTCTTCAAAAGATAATATTGAGCGTATATATATTTTAGAGGATATGGTTTGTTGGCCCTTCTAGTTGTGTCCTATGCAGAAGTAATGAAGATGTTGATCACCTACTCTTTAGAGATATTTTTATTAGGCTTGTTGGAGGTCATTTCCTTTCAAACAGGAGTGGCATAACGCTCTTCAATTTATGACATCCTAACCTTTTTCAAATAGTAACCATCTATTTTAAAAAAAACTCTTATGGTTGCACTTGGATTCTGTTCGCCTTCATTATTATATGGGAAATATAGAAGGAACATAACAGAAAGATATTCCTCAAGAAATAAATGTCCACTTCTTCTCTTCAAAATAAGATTGAGGTTTTGATAATAGATATAGTGAATTGAAGAATTTTGGATATGGGGAATAAAAATATTAAGTTCTTAGAATGGTATGCAAAGATATGATTTAGCTTTACTAGACTCAAAGTGCCACTTTCGGTTAGAGATGGTAGTAAATAATATCATTAAAAAAAAAGAGAAAATGTTAAGTAGGAAACCCCTACAGAGAGGTGGTGGAAGTTGAAATTTGATTGCTCGGCTAGAGGTAACCCTAGGGTCTTCAAGGTAGGTGGAATCCTAAGGGAATCTCAAGGAAAAACTCTTGTTGAGTTTTTGAGATCAAATAAAAAGGCATAGCTCATGATAGTAATCACGAGGTTACAACTATGTAGGGAAAATTTTGGTGGAAAATTAGAAATTGAAGGTGATTTTTTCATCATATTTAATGCGTTAATAAAGGGTGATAATCTAAATTGGTAGCTCAGAGCCATTATGGAGAAGGAGATGGTTACAATCTTAAGATATGAATTGGTTATCATCAACCACATTTACAAGTGGGAGAATCATAAAGTCACCAGGTGCTTAAAGATATCTAGATTGAGTATAACATGAAGTGGCACTAATATGTCAACTAAATAATGTAATATTAATTAAACTAGTCCAATTAGATATTCCAACACATATTATTACTGAGAATTGTACCCTTTTCTGAAATTGATTTAATTCTCTTGAAAAAAAAAAGGAATGAGCTTAAGGTGTAGGACCTTTGTAGTTGAAGTCAAACCTCTAAAGATGTATGGTGCCTTTCTAAAACTAAATTGTTTCTCTAATCTAATCCAACATAAGTTAGACCAAATATAACCTTATTCTAACAACTTAGAGAAAAAAAAGATGGAGAGAGGTAAAGAAAATGGAAAGATATGTAATAAACCAATACTTATAATTTTCTTTCTTACTCATAATAAAATATAAAACCAACGAAAATTCTTAAACATATATATAGATTCAATCTAGAAAACCTAACAAATTTAAAGTTAAGGGATATAATAGTTACTAAGAGGGAAGAAAATATAAAGAGGGAGAGGAGGTGAAAACAAGGTAAGTGTATCAGTTTAAAGACATTGAGATGGTTTATAGTTGCAAATTTATCAATTTAAAGGCGTTGAGTTATTAAGTTGACAGTAGATAGTGCATATTAAAGTATGAAAAATGTCAAACTTTAGTTTTCACAAAGCTCAAATTGAATTCATTTGTCTATGTTTCTTTTCCTCTTTCATTTTTGGAATGGATCTATATAACTAATTAGTTGCTATAATAAAGACTAATGGTTCAATATTTTGATTGTTTAATTTTAGCATTTCTCATTTCACTACACCATGATGAAATATGCAAGATCCAGGAGGAATAATAGGGGCCATTATACATTCATTATTGAGGATGGGAGCCCCATTTGGTTTTTCAAATAACTTGGCGTCGACCATTGGTAGATCATTTTGAAGTGTTAGTTTTCACCTTTTATAGATGTAGAATAAGAATGACATTCATCCTTAGTAACAAGCTCTATGTTTTGTTCATATTATTTCAATTGTAGGTCCATATTTCCAATAGTCAAGTCATAAGCAACCAATCATACAATTTTATGAATGCTTCATACTTCTCTTTTTCATCTTGCCATGTCATTATGTTGTATGGAAGATCCAAGGGTTTATTTTTTAAATGTTGTGCAATGATCGGATATGTGTCTAGACTAGTCATTCTTCATTGCACTTATACTCTTATGCCAAGCACCATTATATAACTAACTCATGAGTCCCAACCAATGATATAACATTGGAGTGCCAATTTTCTTCTTTATAGATGTAGCATTGAGATTACAAATTTTTCTACGTTTTCAAATCTATAAACGTTACAAATGCAATAACTACCATAGATGCTAACTCTTAAATTTTTTATCATGGAATTTGCATCTTACTTTGCAAAAGAAAATAAATTTTCAATAAACCGTAAAAGTAGTAGTAGTCTAAGTGACTAAAAGTAAACCATTTAATCACTTGAAAAACTACCCTTGACTATATAATACAAGAGTTGCAGGGCAGCGTAGTTCCTGCCAAGTACTGGTAGGGAATTTTTGGGAAATAGGAGAAGATGGACGAGAAGTTAGAAGAGGTTATGCATAGCACTAGCCATCTATAATATACAAATTTCCAAGAAGCAAATTGGCACAGAGTGAGAAAGCACCCTAAACAACCACGCTAGTAATACCCTACACCAAACCTAGAGGAACTAGTAGTTCAAACTTGCAAATAACATCAGTCCCAATTTCTGTTATGAATCTGAAAACCATCCCAACTAGAAAAAAGAACTTAGAAAATTTATCTCTGTAAAAAACAAAGCATAGACCATAGTTATGCTAACAACTATCCATGCATATAAAAATCTATAAAAGGCAAGGCAACTTACTGAAATGCGAATAGAAATGAAAGGAAAATTTTGCCATTGTTAGTTTTGTGTGCAGACTTGTGGGTGGAAAAGTTGTTTTATTCTTGCTCTGTGTAGATAATATCTAATGTTTGTTTCTAGCTACCTATATATAGCAAGTCTTATTGTTTATTTATAGAGAAATGCTCATGAATGAAATATTATAAGTTGTCTAACAATTTTGTTTGAGAGCTTATCAAACTGC
>MU223225.1:5439802-5500389 GCA_018584345.1 Thuja plicata
TATATATATATATATATCAGATAGAATTTAGAATTAAAATTATCAGGAAAGACCTAAATCATAACATAAAGACTTAAGCTACTTGATTGGTTGTTTTTTTAAAGCATTTGAAAGAGTTGTTTCTCTTGGAACTTTCCTCAAAAAATATAATCATATAAGAAAAATATTTAAATTATAAACATAAAACAAAACAAAAATTGTAAGTAAATAAAATTCTATCATCCTTCATGATAAAATTAAAATTAAAATTAAAACATGAAATGACTTCACGTGCAAATTGCAAGCATATCGCTCTTGGATAAATAGTATTCTTAAAGTACAACAGGGAGAAGCTCTATAAATTTACCCATGAGTAAATAGAATTAGAGCTAAGAGTATGGTATTTGGAACAAAATTTACTCTACAAATAAAAGTAAACTAATTTACAAAAACCTTATCCATACATAATAGCTAATTAAACTAACAAATGTTTAAATAGTTTATATATTCTCTTGTACTCAATATGTAATGGAGAAAAGAATAGGTGTGAAAATTATTAATATTCCTAACAATATCATCAATATCCTTTTTAGGATTAATAAAATTCCTATCCATGAGACAACCATGATATAAAAAAACACAATAGAAAAAGAAAAATGTTAAGTAAGTAGAGTAAGTCTTCCTTCCAATTTTATTATGTCTTTGGTTGAAATAAAAGACTAGCATCAAAAAGTATATGAATCAACTTAAAAGGAGTGGGATTATACTTCACCTCTCTTAGAAGGAGATTAATCTGACCAAGGTTAAGGATTACCAACTATGGGTACCTTAAGATAAGTTTCCAAGGTGACTAAAGGGTCACAATGATCTTATAGAGTTTTTTTACTAGATGCCAGCTAGTTACTTGTAAAATATATAATCATTAAAGAATATAAACAATTAAAAGAAAAGTCAATTTTTAGCGATCCTACACATGTTATGAAGTTAATATTATATTAATACTAACTTAAATCTAAACTAACTAAGGTGAGAAAGAAAAGAATTAAAATGAATGGTGAGAAAGGGTTTAGAGAGGAAGGATGAGAAATATGATTTTATTGATTAGAAATCAAACTATTGTCATTAAAACACAAAATGAATGAATGATAAATGCAATCACCTAAATAAAATAGTCTCTTAAAAAAAAGCTAATCATCATAAATATTAGGAGTGAGTACTAAGAGGGGGGAGTGAATCACTGTTCTACAAATTTTAACTTTATTGTTTATATTTACAAACCACTTAACACATAATGAAAAGGAAAAGTGCAAGAACATAAAGAAAATAAGCACGACATCATAACACATAGATTTTTATCATGGAAAACCTATTAGGGGAAACACCATGGTGGGGATTCAACCCACAAGACTATACTCTACACAAATATTGTCTTATAATGATTTGGGAATGTACTTGCATTCAATCTCACTGATAAAATACAATAAGAAAGGGTTGCAACCCTTTAGAAGGATCACTGCCTTACAAGATCACAAAAATGATCATAGTAAGTGTTGAAATAATGAGATATTTTCTAAAAATGTCTGATTACAGTTTCAAATAAGCTCATTACTTAGATCTTATACACTTTACCTTTGATTGCCTTGTTTTGTTGTTCTTCACTGATCAGATCATGAGATCTCAACTTCTTGCATCAAATTCTTAACATAAGAAACCTTCACACTTCATACATACATCAACTATATCTTCATACCCTAATCCATCGATCTTATAGGTCCATAACCAAATATTGATCTCACAATGTTATCCCAAAAAAATTGTAGGGAAATGTTAAAATGTTTTGATAATGTTGGCCAAATTTTCAATTCAAATTCACTTCAAAAAAAATTAAACATATACATGCAACTATACATGTTTCCTTCACCTTTGAACATAAAATAAAGTGCCAAAATTGATTTACCACATCCATGAGAAGATGTTTCCACCTTGTCGGTTGTTCTAACTATCAAAAACAAAAACTGATATACAGATCCATCTAACTTTCACACCATGTATCATCGTACCTCCAAAATATGGAATAAGAATCTACATACATCCAAAATAATTCCCTTGCAACCGCAACCAAAGATTTTAATCTTTAATAGTTCATTGGACCTATTACTGAATACTAGCAAAACACTTTGTTCTTCATTTCCACACTTAACCAATTTCTCACTCTGACTTCCAGCCTAATATCCTATTACAATGCACACATGAAATTATAGTTTATTTTCCACAAAGACAACATCCAAGCATCTATGTAGTGTCTCTTTCCAACAATCTCCCCCTTTGGCATTGATGGAAACACTTAGTGAAAAATGACATAGTGTCAAAAACTTAATATGCACAAAACTTCAACACTCCTAAAAGATTCAGTCATTACTCCCCCTAAGATGTTTCTATGTACATTTGTGCATATTTTTTACCCTCCTACTCTTCCCCTTTTATATCAAATGGAATGTTAGGTTTATACATGAAAACATACCATGCAAAACTTATATGCATACCCAATATGTATACATAAACACTTATTAACTTAAATCATATTGAAAATGTCTGCACAAATAATATTCAATAAATGAAAATCATTTTCCCAACCCTGTTTCAAACTTCTCAAAACTGATATGTGTCCACTAAATAGATACACTTTTTCTTCTCCCACTTGCAAGTTAACTAGTGTTGATGTAGCTAAGGAATCTTGTGCCTCCTTCACTATTGTCAATAGAGTCTCAAGTTTGGGAGAAAATAGAATTTGAAGCTCTCTCACTCTTGCAATTATTTTATCATTTTCTTTATCTAGACCTTTGATCTTATCAATTAAAGGGATTATTTGACCTTCTGGTTCAGATGTAGAAGCATCCAAAGGATTAAATTATTGAGCAATATGCTCGAATTTATGCTCACACTCCTTTAATTGCTTCTCAATTCCTCCATCAAATTTAGAAGTTGATAGACATGACTTGTAAATATTTCCACCATCAGTCTTCAATCTTGAATTTCCTTAATGTTGGTGTCCAAATTAACTCTGTCATATGATATCATACCTTTCCACTCATCTAATCTTTTCTTATTAAATTATTTCCTAATCTTTATCTCAGTAGATTTTGCAAATGATTCAAAATATCAACTTACTACACCAATTAGGCTCTTGAGTTGGCCAGAGGGACTGTCTACAATATCCTTGACAAATGATGGCATCAAATTTTCAAGTATATCATATTCCTGCTCCAATAATTGGTTGTATTCCACATGATTCTTCATAATCTTTTCCCTAGCTTGAGATTCAGCTAGTTGTGCAAGATTTATTTTTAGTAAAGGAGAGAGAACAGTCAAATCAATTGGACCTAGGGATAGTTTTGGATCAACTATTATGGTATCCTTTTCCATAAATTATTTTACTACCTAGAAAAAGTCTCTTTCCTTTCCCTTTTCTTGCTCCTCCTTCTCTATTATAACCTTACTCTCATATACTTCCTTGGGATCTTATGCTATCAATGGCATCTGATTAGGAAGTTTAATAACCTCTACTTTTGCAGTTTTCACAGTGTCTACTTCTTTCTCTGTTACCTCCTCTTGTCATTTTCTAATTTCAAGAACATCTATCACATCAATGCAACTTGTTCAGTCAGTATTTTAGGAACATCTAGAAGATTTATTTCTTCTTGTTGTTAAACCTCCTTATCATTAGGAACATCAAATGTAGGTAAACTAATTTTAGGAACTGAAATAATTGCACCGTGATTTTTAGGATTAACTCCATATTGATTCCAATCTCTCATAAAATTTTATGTCTCCTCAATCGCTTCCCTTATTTTTTACATCATGATCTGATTCATTTTGAGTTTACTCTTAAACTCCTCTGAATCCTTAAGAATTTTCGTCACTTCATCTACAACTATGAACATACATATATCAACTAGCATGTTTTATCTTAACCTCTTGTTCTTGGCTAGAGCATATGATTTCCTAGCATCTAAAATGTTATACACACTCTTTGGTAATTTTGATTCTATTTTAATCAGTGCCTTGTAAAATCTATACAAGTACCTTACCATGACCTATTCAATAAAAATCTTCCCTTCATCATCAAATTTGTCAACTAATTTTGACAATGGATTTGAATTACCATGAGAAGTAATACTTGTAACTACATCATTCAATGAAATACCATGCTCACAATATTAAAGTCTAATATTTTTACATGTCCTTCTCCACCGGATGACTTGGGCTTTGAGGTTTTTGGTGCTTTGGTATTCTTTTGCTTCTTCAATTGTTTTACAACATCATTTGATGAGATATCTTCGTAATCTTCAATGATAACTTATTTTTCCTTATTTTCCTCTATCTTATTCCTCTTTTCTTCTTTGACAGGTGATGGAATTTGAGGTTTCTTTGTTGTTTAACTCCTAGTGTGCCTTGAATTAGTAGGTGAGGGTTCAGGTGTAGCTAGAACAATCTCTACAGGCTTCTCAGTAGCAGCTTGTTGAGTTCTCTTTTTTTATTTTTGAGCCTTTTCAATAGGCATGACCATATATTCAGGAATTCCTTCAAATTTCTTTCTAACATTCCTTTCTTTCTCTAGTATCTTCATCTACATATGCACATTGAGATTTTTTTTTGCATATGTCCCAAATCTTTCCTCAGTGGGATCTACGGGCTTACTCAATAGATCTTGAGCATATAAATCTAGTACACGAACTCCTCTACCTCATATCTCATTGGCATTTGGTGCAGCCAAGGAAAGGAGTAACTTCAAAGAAGTCATTCCAATCCTTGTGGAAAGAGTCATATCACTTGGAAACAACACAAATTGTGGAGCGATATGCAATATATTATTTCTTATTATCATCCATAAATCAAGTACAAATGATATGCAACACAAAGTCTTACATTCTAGGCATACGGGCCTGATTAAAGAAATAAATCCTTATAAATATCCTAGATTCAAGCTATAGGAAGATAATATTATGAGAGCTACCTCACTAGGAAAAATTACATTATCTTATAAAGCCTTTGCAAGCATCAAATCAGCCTCAAGATATTGCATTTAAAAATGAGAAATTAGCATATTAAAAAATATAGGTCAGAACCTAAATCATAAGCATCTCCCTCAAATGAAAGAAACATGAATCATTATCCCTCAATTAGGTCGGTCACAAATGTAACAACATCAATAAATTAGTCATGAAGCTTCATCGATCAAGAAAATCCTTTGCAAAATTGGAAAACAAAAACTAGTTGTGACATGTGAAGAATAGTTAATCCCTGCCAAGAATCTGCAAGGTCTCATACATGAAGTAACCAAATGAGATGTGAACCAAGAAGAAGTTTCAACATGATACCATGAACACATTGTGAGGTGCATAGCTACAAAATATCCTAATTGAAGGAACCTTGAAAGAAACTCAACAACAAAAAAAATAGAAAACTAGAACAAAAATATTTATGGTTGATGCAAGATTACCAAGATCCAAAGATGCTCCTGCATCAAACAACTTGAGTTATTTGAAAAGAAATGCAGGAGCATATTGGGTTCATGGAAATCCTATATCAACCAAAAATATGTTTTTGTTTGAGCTCGGTAGCTTGTTGGAGTCTTTTGGTAGACTGCTTAGTAACTAATCTGGAGTTCTCATTTGAAGGTTTTGATTTTGTTTCACTGATCGAACTCAGTTACTATTCTTGGCATGGTTTCACTGACCAGTCTTGATGGATGTTTCTATCTTCTTGGTGGTTTTTTGTTTCTTGCCTCATCGAGTGAGTTTTCTTTTGTTATAACTTATGGTCAACTTTTGCATTTAATTTTGGTTGCGGTATTTATTTGGGATCTCTCATTGGGATGTGTGTAGACCTAAATATGGGTCATTTCTCTTTCCTATGCTATATCTTTAGGAAATTTTGGGCTGACCTTTTTGGTAGCCTCATGTATAAATGTAGTGTTCTTTTCTTAGGTTTGTGTAGAAAGTTTTGGCAGAAGATTAGCACTAGAATTTGGAAGGACTATTTTGTAATAGATTTTGAATGTATTTGGCCATAACTAGGAAGGCCTTATAGCCTGATATGTATGAATTTTGATGAAATAATATAAATATTTTTATTCCTTCTCTCCTTCTCTTTGTTTGAGCTTCTGAGTTGTGCATCTGCAATTTGGTTTGGTATTTAGGAGTGCCTTTGGCCCTAAGTACTTTCCCTCCTTGCATTAGGTGGTATCAGAGTGAAGATTATATCTGAGGTTCCTTCTTGTAAATCCTAGTTGGTTATTTGTTCTAGGCTAGAATATTCTAATCTAACCTGTAATTGAAGAGGGTTTCCAAATAATTTGAGGGAAGAAAAATGAAGATCCAGGTGTAGCTGATATGCTAATGCATATTTCTGCTATATTAGAAGCTATTGAGATAACCCAATGTCGAGGAAGACATGTTGAGGATGTCTGTGATCATGAATCAGATGAAGTGCCAGAGGAATCTGCACTTGAACCTGCAATGGATCAATGAGAAGAAAGATTCATGAAATTATTGACAAATTTGAAGTCCACACCTTAGTTTAATCCTCCTGAGTATAGTGGAAAGCTGGACTTGGATGAATTGATAGGCTGGATAACCGAGATGGAAAAATACTTTGAGTATGAGAACATATCAGAGGAGAAAAAGGTGAAGATTGCAAGCACAAAATTAAAAGGTCATGCATCCTTGTGGTGGGAACATTTGCAAATGGGCTGAAAAAATAAAGGTAAAGATAAAATCAATGTATCGGATAACATGATAAATAAGTTGAAGGGAAAATTTCTACCTTGTGATTATTAGATTAACCTAGTTGGGAGAATGAAAATTTTGAAGCAGAAGGATAGCTCTGTAAAGGATTAGACCAAGAAATTTTAGAATTTAGATATCAGATATGGACATACTGAAGATGAGGTGGAAATAATTTCAAGATACCTAATTGGATTAAGGATTTATATTCAAGAAAAGACCAGTTTAGTAAAATAGGAGAGTATTGAGGATGATTATCAATTTTTCCTATAAGATGAGGAGAAATTGAATAAAAGACATGTGAAAAGAAAAAGAGGATGAGGTAGATCCTATGGTGAGAATAGTGGATCTGATCAGGAAAAAATAGATCAAGATAGAGGCAAGACCAATTGGAAAGGTGGAAGTTCATTTAGAGGAAGAGTTAATTACTCTCGAAGTGGATATAGTAGAAAAGGGTTCCAAGGAACTTGTTACAATTTTGGAGAATAGGGACATAGATCATTTGAGTGTACACATGCAAGAAAGAAGGTTGATACTAGAAGAAATAATTTGGTTCAAGAAGATTCACCAAATGAACCTGAGAAGGAAGGACACCTAATGGTTAGAAAATATTATGGAGTGAAAATAATAAGCAAGATCTGGTAAGAAAAAAAATTCAAGACCAGATGCAGAGTTGTAGAAAAAGTTTTGTAAGTGATTATTGATAGTGGGATCTTGGATAATCTCACATCTAAGGAAATGGTTACAAAGTTGCAGTTGGAAATATTGAAGCACTTGAAACCCTATCAGATTTCATGGATCAAGGATGAGCATACACTTATGGTAAGTGATCAATGTTTTTTGAATCTAAAAATTGTGAAGTATTATGATAAGGTGTTGTGTGATATTATGCCTATGGATTGTTGTCATATTTTGTTGGGTAGACCTTGGAAAAATTATGGCTGGCATTCTATACATGATGGAAGATTGAACAAGTATACTATTTGGGTTGATGGCAAGAGAAAAATTATGTTACCTTTGGTTGAAGAATCTCTTGGTGAGATATGTACATCTGTGAAAGTTTTTTTGATGGAAGGTAAACAATTATTTAAGGATATGAAGAGAAATAATATTTGTTATGCTTTGATTCCTAAAAAACCAAGTGAGAGAGAAGAAGATAAAGTTCCTAAAGAGGTTGAGAATTTTCTCACTTAGTACAAGGAGGTCATTTCAGATAATGTACCTGATGGTATTCCTTTAATAAGATATTTTAGTCATTGTATGGATCTGATTCATTGAGCTAGTTTTCCAAACAAGGCACCATACTGATTGACACCAACCGAGAATGAGGAACTCAATCGACAAGTTCATGAGTTTTTATAGAAGGGTTTGATCAAAGAAAGTTTGATTCCATGTGCAGTACTAGTTGTGTTGGCACCTAAGAAGAATTATGAATGGTGAATGGGTAGAGATTCAACATCTATTAACAAGATAACAATTAAGTATTAGTTTCATATACTAAGAATGGATGATATAATGGATTGTTTGAGGGGAGAAAAATATTTTACCAATATTTACTTGAAGAGTGGATATATCATCATATTATAATCAGAGAAGGTTATGAATGGATGACTTCTTTCAAGACAAAATAAGGTTTGTATGAATCGTTGGTTATTCCTTTTGGTTTAACTAATGCACTGAGTACTTCTATGAGGTTCTAAAGAAATCCTTGGGTAAATTTTTTAATGTGTACCTGAATGACATTCTAGTATTTAGTAAGACCAGAGAAGATAATTTTATGCACCTTAGACAAATATTTCAAAGATTTAAAGAGGAAAAGTTGTTGATTAATTTGAAAAAGTGTTCATTCATGAAAGAAGAACTTGTGTATTTAGGATTTGTGATTTGAGATGATGGTTTGAAGATGGATCCTAAGAAGGTTAAATCTATACTTGATTGGCCTAAACCTGAGAATTTCAGTGAGGTAAGATCATTTCATTTGTTAGCAAATTTTTACCAAAATTTTATCATAAATTTATGTTCAATTTGCAATGTTATGACTGAGACAATGAGGGGAGATAAGAGAGAATTCAAGTGGACATGGGGAGCTGATAAGAGTTTTGAGACTTTGAAACATAAGGTTGTTGAGTTTCCTATTTTAGCCTTAACTAATTTCAATAAGGTATTCAAAGTTGAATTTGATCCAAGTGGTAGTGCAATACGAGCTATGTTGAGTCAAGAAGGTAAACCTGTAGATTTCTTTAGTGAGAAGTCGAATGATGCTAAAAGGAAATATTATGTGTATTATCAAGAATCCTATGCTATTGTTCAAGCTCTGAAGAAATGGAGACATTATTTGATGCTGAGTAAATTTGTGTTGGACACTGATCATAAGGCGTTACTATATTTGGGTAGTCAGAATAATTTGAATCAGAGACATATGAAATGGGTAGAGTATTTACAAAATTTTACATTTGTGATAAATCGTAAGAATAGAATATCCAACCAAGTTGTTGATGTATTGAGTAGAAGAAGATCTTTGCTGACTGAAATGAGAATTGAGGTTTTTTGTTTCGATGATATGAAGAATTTGTATGAAACTAGCCCTCATTATTCTGAGCCATGGAGAATGTGCAGACCACCTATTCCAAATCAATTGAGTAAGTTTGAAGACTATTCAATTCAAGAAGATATGTTGTTCAAAGGTATTCAGTTATGTATACCGAGAGGATAAATGAGAACTAATTTGATAAAGGAGAAGCATAGTAGTGGTTTGGCTGGTCATTTTGGAATTGATAAGACATTAAGTTTACTTAAGGAAAGGTATTTTTGGCCTTATTTGTATAAGGATTTTCATAAATTTATGAAGTGTTGTGGATTTTGTCAAGTTCAAAAAGGAATTGGTTAGAATGCTAGATTGTATACATCGATTTCCACTCCTGAGAAACCTTGGAGTGATATTAGCATAGATTTTATTCTTGTCTTACTGAGGACAGCAAGAGATAATGATTCCATAATTTTTTTTTGGATAGATTTTCCAAGATGACACATTTCATACCATGTATCTAAAAAACATCAGATGCAGTGCATATAGCATATATTTTCTTCAAGGAGATTGTCAGATTGCATTGATTAATGAGGAGTATCATCCCTGATCGAGACAGTAAGTGTTTTGGCTATTTTTGGAAAACTCTTTGGAAGAAGCTGGACATCGAGTTTAATTATAGTTCTACATTTCATCCATAGACTAATGCACAAAGAGAGGTTGTAAACTGAAGTTTGGGTAAGTTTTTGAGATGCTTAGTTGGAGACACACCGAGTAATTGGGATTTGATGTTAGCACAAGCAGAGTTTGCATATAATAATTTAGTGAATAGGTGTACTGGAAAAACTCCTTTTTAGATTATTACTGGCATACAACTGAGAGATATAGAAGACTTGATAGATATTGCTGGAGAAGAGAAGAGGAGCATTGAAGGAGAATAATTTGTTGAGTTTATGAAGTCATTGCATGAGGAAATGAAACATAAGTTGGAGAAAAGTAATCATAAATACAAGAATAGTACATATAGATCAGGAAGACATAAGATTTTTGAGGTTGGTGATGAAGTGATGGTTCATTTGAAGAAAGACAGATTTCTTCTTGGAACATATGGTAAATTAAAGATGAATAAATTTGGTTAGGTTCCAAGATATTGAGGAAGTTTGACAGTGGAAATATTTATGAAGTAGAGTTTCCTGATGACATGGATATATCACCTATATTAAACATCTCATAATTGTATGAGTATCATGAACCTAATGAAGAAGTGACATATACAAGTGATTATCCTAAGAAATAGAGAGAAGAATTTGAACAGATTTTGGAATAAAGAATTGATAGAAACACAAGAGGAAAGGATTATATGGAATACTTGGTAAAGTTGAACAATAGACCGATTGAAGACTCTACATGGATTTCTCAATCTAAGTTAGATTCATCTTAGGTTGTACCTCACTCATAATTTAGAATCATTTCTTTTAACCCTAGGTATCTAATGCAGAAGCATCTTGGGTTCATGGAAATCCTATATCAACCAAAAATACATTTTCTTTTGAGCTCACGATCTTCTTGGAGACTTTGGGTAGAAATATTGGTAACTAATCTAAAGTTCTCAGTTGAAGCTTCTGATTTCATTTCACCAACCACACTTGGTTACTATTGTTTGCATGGTTTCACCGACCGGTCTCAGTGAATGTTTATGTCTGCTCGATGGTTTTTGATTTTCTGCCTCATCGAGTGGGTTTTCTTTTGTTAGATCTTAAGGAGAACTTCTCCATTTAATTTTGGTCATAGTATTAATTTGGGATCTCTCATTGTGATTCAAGTGTACCTATATTTGGGTTGTTTTTCTTTCCTGTGTCAGATCTTTGGGAACTTTTTGGCTGACCTTTTCGGTAGCCACTTCTATAAACATAGTATCAACATAGTCTGCATCTAAAAGAGTACTTGCAATAGCTTCCATATTAGTAGTATGTTCATGCTTAACCTTTAGTTTATCTAGATTTAGTGTTCTTTGGGGGAAAGTATACCTACTTTCCTCATGATCCCATTACTGATCACCTGATGAGAAAGCAATGGTAATGTCAGGGATGGACACCATGATACAAGAAGAAACAAGAGATGTTCAGGAGGAGACTATATTTTTAGCAAGAATAGTGATCTCACAATGTGAGAATGAAGTAGAGGAGGAAGTGATGAACCAAACTTGTATTTTGGTACATGGAAAAGTAATGATATTTTTGTTTTTAACCCTTTGTTTGTTGGATTGTAGGGTTACTATATGATGAAGATGAGCCTGGACATGCATGGTGAAGAATGGAACACTTGGTATGAGGCCAAGAACTTTAGAGGAAGGTACAAGAATACACATAGAAAGTGATATACTTTTGATGCAAGATACACACAGTCAGTACCTAAGAACTCGAGGAGAAGCAGAAAATCCAAGGGAATTGGATTATTTTGATCCTTGAGAGTATGGTGCAGGGCACCCTGATGAAGATAGGAGGGTCACTTGGGTGACTAATGATTTCAAAGGATATATAAGACCAATAAGGTCTTTTCAATGTTTTAACATGTCTATTAATCCATTTGATGTAATGAATTGATCATTTGAGGATGAAAAAGCATGTAATGATGCAATTGATGTAATTTGCCAAAACATGGCATAATATACCTAGAGGATAGGAATAGGTATTAGAGGGAGTATAGAGGTTTTAAAATGTCATTTGGATCATAAGAGAATAAAATCCAAATTCATAGAGTCTTAGGAGTTATGTTTAACAAGTTTTGCAAATTCAAATATTTGAAAAGTAACGACTAGTTACCAAAGGAGGGAAAATCATAAAAATGGATTTGTTTGTGTTTTTGGAGTTAAAAATGACTTGGATGGGTTGTGGAAGTTTATATGAGCCTATTTAATCCCTTACAACTCACAAATTTTGGAGAACATGGGATGGAGCCAAGAATTGTATGGATTGTGTCCTTTATGCAATAAAAATATAGATTTCTTGCAATTTCTCATAGATTTTGGATGTATTATTGAAAATAATACTTATTCATGGTGGAGCTAGATTTCCAACATCTCATTTAATTTATTTTTTATAGTCATTTAATTGATTTTGTACATTTCTAATTGACTGGTCTCTAACAGGCAACGGTTTGTCTTCTTTTATGATGTAAATAACTAGATCCATCCCCTTTTTGTAATTGTTGTCACTTGGGGATGGATCATAACTCTATACCATAGCATTCTAACCATGTAAATTCATAAAGAATGAATATTTTTCAGGTGTGCGCTGATTGGAAGAGTTTTATGGGGTTGAAGAGTGAACAAGGGACATGGAAATGAGTCATACGTGTAGCAGTGAGAGATCTAGCCATTGGAGAGGGTATTTTTATGATTGAATAAATTAGAAAGTGGTTCCAAGATGGTGAAAAAACTTTTATTTTGGTTGGTATGGTGTTGGAAGGTCATACATTGAGTGAGCCTTACTTTCTAAGGGTTTTTAGACCAAATTGGGTCTTTTGTATCCATAAGTGTCATAGAGTCAAATTGATGATGGAATATTCTAATAGGGGTCATTTCATGATACTCTAGAAAGTGGAAATGTCTGGGATTTTAACCATGATAGGGTTCCTTTGTTAAATGAGGGCATTAGGTCTATATGACAGACTGCAAACATCAATTTTACAGGTTGATGTCTCAAAACAAGTGGATTTGGTTTTGACATATATTTTATAAACTTTAAAAGGGTATTTTAATATCTAGTTTTTTTGGAGAGTATTTTGAGAAGATTTTTAGAAAAGTGCAAATTACTGTCTCGTTAGGGCTACTAGAGACTGCCCTAGAATGCCATTTTGGTAGTATGGAACCAACCAATGCAAGTTGAGAGTTTGGATAAGTGAGATAAAGTGTTTGTGAGGTCTTGAGAACCTTAGGAAGCTAGGGAACACCCTGCAAGGGTGTTAAGGATAATAGATTGCCTTGTTCGTATAACCATAGGGGTTGGAAAGTTGATTAAAAGCTTGGACATGAAAGGTATGGAAGGTGAATTTAATATTTTGGAGTCTAGGATGGTAAAAGGGGATTGAGTTGACCTTTAATAGGTCTATGGTAAGAGGCATGGGCCTTGAATTAATTCTTTACTAAGAGAAGAAGAGAGTTTTGTTACAAAACAAAAAGGTGAACACACATTTTCCTATGAAGATTCCAAATCCATCCCTATCCTCTGCATCAGGTTGTATCAGACCCTACGAGCATCATACAAATGAAGAGTGATAGGGAAGAATATTTAGATCTTTGGTATATTGAATCCTTGGAGAACCCTTGGAGTAGAGTATATCCTTTGCAGTGAGTTCCTGAGTTGAGCCTTTACATAAAGGAGACAAAGATTGAAGGTTGAAGACAAGAGAGTGAGAATTTGATAACAGGTATGGTGGTCATCCTGGCTAAAGATTTGGGTACAAGATACAATCAGGGACAGGGATAACTTTAAGAAACCCCCCTCTAGAAAAATATATAAAATCCTAGCGAATCTTTCATTTGATATTTAAAAAAATTAATTCATATTGGCGAATCTCTCAATTTTTTGAGAAAAAAAATTATTTGTATTGGCGAATATTTTTTAATCACAATTTTTTCGTAGAAAATATTGGCGAATCTCAAGCAATAACCAAAATTTCATTAATGACCATGGAAAATAATTATATTTAAAGAAAAAGAGTTCTTATAGAAAATTATTAGGCTAACTATGAAAATATTTTATGGGTTTAAGGGGACTCTATAGTATCTAGTTGCTACCATTTATTTAAAATATAATCAAATAATCCTCATTGCATTGTGTGAGATAAATGTATCGTTATTTTATTATTATAAGAGGACCAAAAATGTCTTCAGTGTCATTGATTTATCAACAATCCAAAGGAAATCTTAGCCCCAATAAGAATTACAAATAAGATAGTAACATTTTTGCCTCATGGAATATAATGAAGATCACTAGATTATATTTAAAATCAATAATGACAACTAACATTGGTGACACAACCCTACTATAACTAACAATTATGATACATTATTAGTGAATTAATTTAGATTTCTATAATAACTGATAAAATTTAGGCGAATTGAATCTAACCATCTATCAAATATTAGGCGAATATTTGAGTTCAAATTTTTAATAAAATAAATTATTTGGCGATTTAAATATTTCTAGAATAAAATTTTGTAAAAGTTTGGAAATTTAGGTCACCTTAAATCTTGAATTATTAGCCAAATTTAGATTCTCAAAATTCAAAAATTAGCCAATTGGCGAATATTAGCCACTAAAAAAATCACTGATCAGTGATATCCTATATTCAGGACACAATACGTATGTAAAGGAAAATTTTGTAGTAAAGTTATTGTTTCAAGTGGTTCATTTGCAAATATAGTTTCTATGGAGATGGTTAAAAAATTGAACGTAGAAAGGATAACATGTGTGAAGGCTTATAGAGCACAAGAATTAAATAATCAAGACAAATTTGTTGTGAGAGAACAAGCATATGTTCATTTCAAGATTGAATCATATGAGGATGTCATTATGTGTGACAATGTAGCCCTAGTATATTTTCATTTGATCCTTGGGAGGACATGGAAAATGGAAAAGCCTATCCTACATGATGGATCAGAGAACACCTATATGTTCATGGATGGTGGAGAAATGACAATATTGAGACAACTAAGGGAAGAACAAGCAGCATGGAAGGTGTCTTGGAACACTGGTGTGTTTGAAAGGGTTGGATTCCTTAAGTGTGCTGAATATGAATATGAATATGAATATGAGAGAGTTGCAGAGATAGCAAAAGAAGAGGCCTCGGTGAAGAGGTGTCCTGAAGAGGTGAATGAAGACATATATCAAAATAAGATCCTAGAGGTGGAAGACAAAGTGGAAGACTGTCCATGGGAGGATAAGAGGAATAGATGAACATAAGAGAAAAGAGAATGTAGTAGATGGATGGACTAGAAGGTGTTAAAGTTAATAAGGAGATAGAGAAGGTTGGAGTAGAGCAAGTTGTTGGAGATGATAGTGATGAGAATGACAAGACAATACTAGTTATGGAAGTTATGTGTCCTTTTGAGGATGTGAGAAAACAGAGCATCCTTATGGAGGTTGAAGAGAAGGCTTGTGAAGAAGCCTTGAAGATGAAAAATGAATTGTTTAGGTTCCAAGGAGAATGGAATAGAGAAGATGAGTGGGTACAGGTCTCAAAGATAGAGAAGACCTCAAGGAAAGAAGAGTTGAGATTCTTGAAAATAGAGATGATGAAAAAGGCCAGAAGTTGGCACATGAGGATGACAAGCAAGGTTTTTTGGCCCATTAAGAGGTTGATTGGGAAGAGGAAGTTGTTGAGAGAACATACTAATATAAAGGTTCTAGAGGATAGCTGTGGGGTTACACAATGTGTTGAAGATGGTGGAGCAGCAAGTTTCCCCGAATTTGATGAAGAAGTGGATTTGTGGGATAGATTGGAAACCACAGAGGAAGAATGGAAAAGAAAAGGTGGATCAGAGATGGAAAGCCTAAGCATGGGGCATGAAGATGATGAGAAATAAATGGCAGTGTTGAACAAGAAATGGTAGTGTTGATACTATATTTTTACCAAGAATCATGATCTCACATTGTGAGAATGAATTAGAGGAGGAAGTGTTGAACCAAGCTTGTGTTTTGGTACATGGAAAAGAAATGATATTTTTGTTAACCCTTTGTTTTTAGGATTGCAGGGTTACTATATGATGAATATGAGACATGAATACATGGATATGCATGGTGGAGAATGGAATACTTGGTATGAGACCAAGAAATTGAGATGAAGGTACAAGAAGCCACCTAGAAGGAGATATACTTTTGACATAGGCTACACACAATTAGTACCTAAGAATTGGAGGACAAGAAAGAAGCAGCAAATCCAAGGGACTTAGATTATTTTGATACTTGGGAGTATGGTGCAGGGAACCCTGATTAATATAGGAGGGTCACTTGGGTGACTAATGAGTTTTAAGGAGATATAAGACCTATAGGGTCTTTGAAATGTTGTAACTATTAGAATGAATTTAGAATAACTGAGAGGGGGGGTGAATTAGTTATTCATAGGTCTAGATGTGCCCATTAAAAATTTATACCAAATTAAACAACTCATATCTGCTCGACAGTGATAGAATAAGTCAACAATATAAGTATGCAGTTTACCTTTCAGATGAAATAAGCTTGTTGAAACTTAACAGTAAAATGCAATATAAACATTCACAAAAGTTGACACCAGTATTTAATGTGGAAACCCAATTTGGGAAAAACTACCAATAACATTCTATCAAGTTCTCACTCTTCTGAAGTGATGCCCTGTTAAGAGCCAATCCTTTTTAAGGTTACAAAACACATTGCTAAATGTGACCTGGTTAAAGGATTTAAGCAAATTGTCAAGAGTGGCCTTGTTAGAGGACTTAGAAGATTCCAATCTGAATGTCACCTTTCTCAAAGGATTTATACAATGACTGTTAGGTCAACCTGGTTAAAGGATTTCAACTGATATAATGGTTAGAAAGTAATCAGCGGGTTTGATCTGATTCATACAACTTACTTTGCAATCTAGATCCAATTAAGCTCTAATGCTAATTCACTGAGTGGCCTCCATTCTCATCTCAAACTCTAGATCTGCTTGGGAAATTGTCAAGCAATCTCTCTCTACTTCTTTGCTCAGCCTTCTTTGCTTAGATCTTGCCAATCAGTCAATTAACCATCCAATCCTATTGCATACTCTGCATTCACAGCTATCTCCACTCTACAATTTTTTTATGAACAACCCCTTGAGGTTATCATATAACTCTCCATCTAGGTCAGATACATCTTTTTCCGCTTAATCAAGATCATAGATCTTAGTTTAGATTAGATCCAATGGATCTTTCCATCATTTTATTTAATTTATTTCTTCAATACAATCACTAATTAAATCTTTGATCCGTGCATTAATTACGGTTACCTGTGTATTTACGTAGTGTAGATCAAAAGTGCTTATCCTTAATTAACTTTACATATCCCAATAAAATCAATTATATCAGCCATAGATCTTAAATCTTATTAATCATCAAAATACTGCTCCTTGGCCGACACAAAACTTGCTCAGAAATTTACTAACGCTCGACACATACAAGAAAATATCCACGGCACACACTGGTGCTCGGCTGACACAAAACTTGCTTGGCATAAACTATTCTCAGTAAACTCTGAGTGAAAGATAAACAACATATCACTTTTCCAATGTTTCAGCTGATAAAATACCCTTTGTAGTTCCTCATAACTCAGCCATTCTTCTTGGTCTTCTTGTTAAATCTCCTCCATAAATCAATAGATATGGTACTCAAATAGATAGCAATAGTCTCACCAGTTAAGGTTTGACATCAATGAAAAAATAATTATTATTTCCATTGTAGCTTTCCAAACAATAATTCCAACAATCTCCCTCTTTGGCATTGATGACAACACAAAACAATAAAACAATAATATTGCAAACATAGTTACCATACAATCCAAAAAGTGCCTGTGTTCCTTTATGAACAAATTTTCATTAATGTCTTTCTAGCTTCATTCTGATTCTCATCTTGTAAAACTTTTCTTCCTCTGTGTCTGTAATCACACTGATATCTTTCTGTTTCTATTCATCAACCTCTTTTTCTCTAAGTATTAAACTCTCTCTGTATCTTTCTCAGTATAATTCTCCCTCTTTCAATAAACTTCTCCTTCTTTGACAATAATGCCAAAGACGTTGACATCTTCATCATGCAAATTATTCTATTCTAAACTCTATATCATGTTGTTCCTGTCATCTTGCTTATGACTTATACTCTTTTACTGTCCTTGTCTATCTTTTCACAACTTTAGGCAGCATCCTAAAGTGTGAGTGTCTGTGCATCAATGTGAAAAATATTTTGAATATAACATTTGATGCAACAGTACCATTCTGAACTAATTAGCTTTAGTTAGGGGAATTACCACCAATTTACCTCACAGATACTCTTGAGCATCCTTGGGTAGTGCCTTTGTAAATATGTCTGCTAACTATTCCTTAGTGTTCACATATTCTAGTCTCACTTCCTTCTTCTGAAGTAGCTCTCTCAAGTAATGATACTTGATAGCTATAGGATTTTTTTTAGAGTGCATTATAGGGTTCTTTGAAATATTAATGGCACTCATCGTATCACAACATATGACAACTGACCTTCTATGATCTCTTCTTTCATACCTTTCAGTAGTATCTTCAACCACATAATATTAGAGAAATTAACTGTTGTTGCCACATACTCAGTTTCAACTGTAGATTGTGAGGTGCAGTTTTGTTTCTTTCTTGTCCATGAAACTAATCTTTTTCCCAAAATAAATGCTCATGTTGTGGTGCTTTTTATTTCATGTACATTTCCAGCCCAATCAGAGTCAGTATAAACTCTGAGTTCAAATTTCTCATTTCTTCTGTAATATAGACCATATTCATCAGTCCCTTTCAAATATATCAGAATCATTTTTACTACCATCATATGATTTTATTTGGGATTGGCCAAAAATTAGCAACAATACCAAAAGCTAATGCAATATCAGGTCTATTGTGTACAACATATTGCAACTTTCCAATCATTGATTTACTTCTTTTGTCTCATTATTTTTGGTTAACTTATGTCCAGTAGCCATGGGTGTAATCATTGGTTTTGAATCTTGCATTCCAAAAATTTTTAGTATCTCTTTGACATATTTTGATTGAGTAATATAGATACCATTCTTCATCTGATATATTTGTAAGCCAACGAAATTTTTTATCTCACCGAACATAGACATCTCAAATTCAGTTTGCATCTCCTTTGCAAATGCTTGGCATAACATATCTTGTCCACAAAAGATAATGTCATCAACAAAAATTTCAGCTAATAAAGTACCTTTACTTTGCTCTGTCTTCAAATACAAATTGTTTTTGTCATTTGTTCTTGCAAATCCAATCTTCATCAGATAGTTGTGCAATCTTTCATACCATGCTCTTGATGCTTGCTTCAGTCCATATAGTGCTTTGTGTAGCTTGCAAACCATATTCATTTTCCTTGGGTCTACAAACCCATCATATTTTTCAATTTAGACTTCCTCTTCTAATATTCCATTTAGAAATGCTAACTTCACATCCATTTGATCGACTTTAAATCCTTTATAGGCTGCATGTGCAATTAAAGTTCTAAAACCTTCCAATCTTGCAACTAGGGTGAATGTTTCTCCATAGTCAATTCCTTCCTCTTGTGCATAACCCTTGCATACCAGTCTATCTTTGTTTCTTGTTACCTGTCCATGTTCCATCAGCTTGTTTCTGAATACCCACTTAGTACCAATTACATTTTTATTATTCGGCCTAGGTACAAGTGTCCAAGTATTGTTCTTTTCAATCTGTTCAATCTCTTCGCTCATGGATTGAATCTAGTATTCATTGTCTAAAGCATCTTTTACTTATTTAGGCTCAAAATCACATAACAAGTAGGTGTCTTCTCTCAATTTGCCTCTTTTCATGGCTGCAGAATCTTTTGCTCCTATGATTTGATCAGGTTTATGGTGCATTCTTACATATTTTTCCAAAGTAGGTTCTTTTTGTGCTTCAAATTGATCATTCATGTTTAATTTAGGTTGAAACAGTGCCTCAACATCTCCATCAGATAGCTCGGCAGTCACCTCCTATTGTCCGACAATTTTGTTTTGTGACTTGGCAGGTGCAGACTGTTGCTCAGAAACTTCAATTTTAGTCTCAGGTAATTATTTATAATCTACCTCATCAGGATAGGTGAATTATTTGTAACTCTTAGGCTCAGTCATACTTTCTTCTTTATTTCTTTTTGCATATTCATCAATTTTAACATTTGCACTTTCCACTTATATGCCTTACTCTTAGTTGAATGTCCAAGAAATATGCCTTCATCACCTTTAGCATCAAGTTTTCTATTTCTGTTATCCTTCAGTATAAAACATCTACTTTCAAAAACATTAAATTAGCTTACACTAGGTGCATATCCATACCATAGCTCATAAGGTGTATTATTTGTACCTTTCTTGACTTGTACTCTATTCAGGGTATAAACTATTGTACTGACAGCTTCTCTCCAATATTTCTATGCAACATTTTTCTCCATCATTATTGTTCTTGCACAATCCATGATAAATCCATTTCTTCTTTCTGCTATACCATTCTGTGGTGGAGTCCTAGGTGCGGACATCTATCTTTTTATCCCTCTATCATTGCAAAACTTTTTAAACTCATTAGAAATAAATTTGCCTCCTCTTTCAGATCTCAGACATTTCAGACTTTTACCTGTCTCCTTTTCAAATTTTTCCAAGTACCACTTAAACAATTGGAATGCATCATATTTTTCCTTAAGAAACATTACAGTCATCATTTTAGAGTAATCATCAATAAATAAGATAAAATATTTGTCCCCACAGTAACTTTTCTCACTAATAGGTCCACAAAGGTCAGTATGAACCAGTTCTATAATATTCTCAGAAGTATGAGTTTTGCTCTTGAAGCTAGATTTAGTCATCTTTCCTAATTGACATTTCTTTCACATTGCATTCTTAGGTTTCTTTAACTTAGGCATCCCTCTAACCTTTTTCAATTTTCTTATTCTTACCAAGTTATCAAAGTTTACATGACACAACCTTTTATACCATAACCAAACATCATTATATTGCGCAAAAAAGTATGTTTCATCAGCTAAATCCAGATAGAACAAGTTATCTTTTGTTTTCTCACCACCTCCAACTAATTCTCCATTGGCAACATAGATCTTCTCTTTCCTATGATGGAATTCAACTCTATAACCAGAAGTATTCAGCTATGAAACACTCAATAGGTTATACTTAAGATCATCAACCCAATATACATCATCACATCTAATTTTTTCAGTCAATTGAATTGATCCTTTCCCTTTTACACAACATGGTGTATCATTTCCAAATTTAGCATAGCCACCTTTACACTGATCTAAGGTTTCAAATTTATCTTTATCAGTAGTCATGTGATGTGAACAACCACTTTCAATAATCCAATGATCACCTTTACTCATATAAGAAATTAGTGCATTTTTCTCATTATCATCATCAGAATCATCTTTCATTGCATCATACACAACTTCTATATCATTTTCATCATCTTTGTTAGAATCATTGTCAGAAGCTTCTTCAACTATATAGCAGGACTTCTTACCTTTGTCTTTGTAATCCTTATACTTCCTGAAGTCTTAATCATCCTTTGTATCTTTATACTTTTTGTCTATTCTCTCATGTTTGTCATTCTTATCAGGACATCTTACGACAATATGACCAACTTTGTTACATGAAAAACAAATAATAAGAAGTTTACCTTTGAATTTTCCTTTTCCTCTTGATAGTCTTCTTGCCATAAGTGCCTCAAGTTCTTGTAGATCATCATCAGAGGTGTCACTATCACTATCCACACATTTCTTCCCTTTGTTTGATTTGTTGAGGACCATCTAGGACTTGAATGCAGATTCAATGGTTTGTGGAGTGTAGTTATCAAAATTTGACATCTCAAAAGTAGTAAGTCTGCCTACCAAACTTTCCAAAGTCAAATTGTTGTTAGGAGTACATCTCAATTCTTGAATTTTAGATACTCTAATAGCATAAATAGGAAGAAGTGTTCTCAGTACCTTTCTCATGATGGTGTTATCATCAATGGTTCTTTTATCTCCTCTAATAGCATTTACAACTTCCTTTTTCCTACCATAATATGCAACTATATTTTCTCCTTCCTGCATTTTCATTTCATCAAAATTACCTCTCAAGCTTTCAGATTTGGCTCTTAGCACATTTGTGTCACCTCCATAGATGGTTTCAAGAGTATCCCACATTTTCTTTGCACTTGTATAGTCCTTTATGTCTTCGAACTCATGATAGTTTAGGGATGATACAATCTCCAACATTTCTTGATTATGTTCTTTCTTTTCTCTTAACTGTGCAACATTGAGAGCTCTTGCAGGGGCTACATATTCTTGATCAAAAAGATGTTTAGCAGAATCACCAACACTAGCCAAATGAAATTTCATCAAACTTTGCCATGCTGGAAAGTTGTCCTTGTTCAACTTTGGTACCTCCCTTTTATACATCTTGATCTTTTTGCTCCAAGTACCTTCAATTTTTTTTTTTTCAAGAGAATAGAGCTCTGATACTAATTTTTAGAATGAATTTAGAATAAATGAGAGGGGGGGTGAATCAGTTATTCACAGGTCTAGATGTGCCCATTAAAACTTTATACCAAATTAAACAACTAAGATCTTCTCGGCGCTGATAGAATAAGTCAACAATATAAGTATGCAGTTTACTATTAAGATGAAATAAGCTTATTGAAACTTAATAGCAAAACACAATATAAACATGCACACAAATTGACACCAGTATTTAACGTGGAAACCCAATTTGGGAAAAATCACCAATAACATGCTATCAAGTTCTCACTCTTCTGAAGAGATGCCCTGTTAATAGCCAACCCTATTAAAGGTTACAAAACACATTGCTAAATGTGACCTAGTTAAAGGATTTAAACACACTGTCAAGAGTGAACTTGTTAGAGGACTTAGAACATTCCAATCTGAATGTCACCTTGCTCAAAGGTTTTATACAATGACTTTTAGGTCAACCTAGTTAAAGGATTTCAACTGATACAATGGTTAGAAAGAAATCAGCAAGTTTGATCTGATTCATACAACTTACTTTGCAATCCAGATCCAATTCAAATCTAATGCTATTTCACTGAGTTTCCTCCATTCTCATCTCAAACTCCAGATCTTCTTGGGAAATCATCAAAAAATCTCTCTTTTCTTCTATGCTCAGCCTTCTTTGCTTAGATCTTGCCAATCAGTCAATTAACCATGCAATCCTATTGCATAATTTGCATTCACAACTATCTCAACTCTCCTATTTTTTTATGAGAAACCCATTGAGGTTATCATATACCTCTCCATCTAGGTCAGATACATCTATTTCTGCTTAATCAAGATCATAGATTGTAGGTTAGGTCAGATCCAACGAATCTTTCCATCATTTCATTTAATTTATTTCTCAAATATAATCACCAATTAAATCTTTGATCCATGCATTAATTATGGTTACCCATGCATTTACGTAGTTTAGATCAAATGTGCTTATCCTTAATTAACTTTACATATCCCAATAAAATCAACTATGTTGGCCAGATTTTTTAAATCTTATCAATCATCAAAATACTGCTGCTCGGCGGACAGAAAACTTACTTGGCAATTTACTGACACTCAACACATATAGGAAAATATGCTCAACACACACTGGTGCTCAGCCGACACAAAACTTGCTCGGCATAAACTATTCTCGGTAAACTATCAGTGAAAGATAAACAACATATCACTTTGCCAATGTGCCAACTGATAAAGTACCCTTTGTAATTATTCATAACTCAACCATTCTTCCTATTATTGTTAAATATCCTCCATCAATCAATAGATATGGTACTCAAATAGATAGAAATAGTCTCACCAGTTAAGGTTTGACATCAATGACAAAACAATAGTTATTTCTATTGTAGCTTTCCAAATAATATTTCCAACAGTAACATGGCTATTAAGCCATTTGATGTAATGAAATTATCATTTGTGGAAGTAAAAGCATGTAATGATGCAATTGATAAATAGATGTGTAATACGTGAAACTAAAATAGGTAAATCTATTGTATAAATAGATGTGTAACCATTCATTTCAGAATGATGAGAGGAAGAAAGTAGCCAAGAATCACATCTATGGATCAGATTGAGAGTTTCAAGAATCAGAACATCAAAAGATGAATTTGCTTGTCAAGAACCAAGAATCAAGGCTACCGATCAATAGAGGTATTAATCAATCACATTAGGTGACACTTTGTACATGTAATTTTAATGGATCTATCATAAAAACTTGAAGATTGCATACACTCAGGTCAATGAGTATTTTTCTCTACATTCTAACAAGTATAGAAAATAGAAGGAATCCTTTCAAGAAAGGTGGATTTAACAATCCTTTGTAACTCTCTTAACCAATTCCACACTAAATAGTGTTACTAAAGCTCTTAATAGAGTAGACCTTACCCAGTCTCCACATAATACTCCTAAAAGGGTAGATCATAAGAAGTGATCAAAATTGTAAGCCTTAACCGGCCCCTTCCAATCTGCAGATAGTGAAGTTTTTGTGGGTGTCATCCCCACCGTAGTTTTTACCTTCTAACAGGGGTTTTCTACGTCACCCTATCTTATGTTATGTGTCATTAAATTTCATGAATGCTTCTATGAATGTTTACATGTTTGTTAAGTTTATGAATTGATATAACTTACACAAAGATAGAATAAGAAAGATGGTTGGTAATACAATTGATTACATAAAGGATTAAGGTTAAAAGCGATAAAAACAAATTAGAGGTACTGATTCAACCCTCCCCTCTTAGTACATAATTCCCATTATTTCTAACATAACCACCTTGTTGAAGCCATAAAGGTATATTATGCTTTATGGAGGGCTCATATTCTTCATTGCAAGCGATTTTGGCTTCAAGAAGACTATATTAACATTATCCAATGTCTTAAAGGGGTTTATAAACCTTCTTGGGAAATTGATAGTTGGATTCAAAAATCTATTGATATTTTGAAATCCTTTCATGAGGTTTATATATCTCATCTCTATCATGAACCAAACCATGTTGCTATTTTTTTGCAAACAAAGCGGTTTGTAATCAGCATTGCATTATGTGGAAAAGGGGAGACAAATTGGATAATTATTTAAAATAATGGTTGATGTATGACAAGGCTCATAAGAGGGTCAATAAATCTCATATTGGATAATTATGGAAATGACAACTCACAAATTTATTGCCACTATTATTTGGAGTGTAGTTCAACAGGGTGGTAGAAAGGTGGCCTTATCGTCCTCCCTTCGTAAACTTCCTCAGTGTTATATAATTCTAATTTTAACATGGTGGGTGATAAGTCAAGGGTCAAACTTATAGACTCCATGAAAATTACAAACAATGCCACTATATGGAGGGTTTTGAAGAATGGGTTTTAACCCATTATATGGAGAAGTTGCATTAATGGGATCCTAAAATTACTAAAATTTTTGCCTCAAGGTGCAAGGATGGTAAATTTATTGTGTTTAGGAGAAAATTTACCATTAAGGAGAACCTTGTAGTAGAGATAAGTGATCTCTCTATAGATGGATGTAAAAATTTTAAAGAGAGAATTTTTTTTGATCAAGTGGTGAAGAAATTTCCAAAAATGGAGATTGAGAATGAGAATTTGGTTAAGGTCTATAAAAGAAGCTATAAAAGGGCCAAAATTAAGTTATTTTTTAGGGATGTCTTGAATATGGTTATGCAATATGTTACACTAGATAGTTATGTAATGTGTTCACAGCTACCTCCACTCTCATATTTTTTTATGAACAACCCCTTAGGGTTATCATATACCTCTCCATCTAGGTCAGATACATCTTTTGCCGCTTAATCAAGATTGTAGATTTTAGGTTAGGTAAGATCTAATGGATCTTTCCATCATTTCATTTAATTTATTTATCCAATACAATCACCAATTAAATCTTTGATCCATGCATTTACGGTTACCCATGCATTTACGTAGTGTAGATCAAACGTGGTTATCCTTAATTAACTTTACATATCCCAATAAGATCAACTATGTCAGCCAGAGATCTTAAATCTTATCAATCATCAAAATACTGCTGCTCAGCTGACACAAAACTTTCTCGACAATTTACTGATGCTTGGCAAATACAAGAAAATATGCTCGATGCACACTGGTGCTCGGTCGAAAAAAAACTTGCTCGGCATAAACTCTTCTCAGTAAACTGTCAATGAAAGTTAAAAAAACATATCACTTTGCCAATGTGCCAACTGATAAAGTACCCTTTGTAATTCCTCATAACTCAACCATTCTTCTTGGTCTTCTTGTTAAATCTCCTCCATCAATCAATAGATATGGTACTCAAACAGATAGCAATAGTCTCACCAGTTAAAGTTTGACATCAATGAAAAAACAATAATTATTTCCATTGTAACTTTCCAAATAATATTTCCAATAGTAACATGGCTATTAAGCCATTTGATGTAATAAAATTATCATTTGTGGATGTAAAAGCATGTAATTATGCAATTGATAAATAGATGTGTAATACGTGAAACTAAAATAGGTCAATCTACTGTATAAATAGATGTGTAATCATTCATTTTAAAATGATGAGAGAAATAAACTAGCCAAGAATCACATCTATGGATTACACTGAGAGTTTCAAGAAGCAGAACATCAAAAGATGAATTTGGTTATCAAAAACCAAGAATCAATGCTACCGATCAACAAAGGTATTAATCAATCACATTATGTGATACTTTGTACATGTGATTTTAATGGATCTATAATAAAAAATTGAAGATTGCATACACTCAGGTCAATGAGTATTTTTCTCTATATTCTAACAAGTGTAAAAAATAGACAAAATGCTTTCAAGAAAGGTGGATTTAACAATCCTTTGTAAATCTCTTAACCAAGTGCACACTAAATAGTGTTGCTAAAGATCTTAAGAGGGTAGACCTTAACCAGTCTCCACATAATACTCCTAATAGGGTAGATCATCAGAATTGATCAAAATTGTAATCCTTAACCGACCCCTTCCAATATGTAGATAGTGAAGTTTTTGTGGGTGCCATCCCCACCGCAGTTTTTACCTTCTAACAGGGGTTTTCTGTGTCACCATATCTTGTGTTATGTGTGGTGCAGGAGCACCTAAAGTACAAGAGGAAAAAGAGGTTAAGAGTCCTTTTATCAGATATTAAAATATATTTGAGTCATTTGTGATGTATTTAAGTCCAAATGTAAGGCTATGTGAAGCCATTTATATGACATTGTTATTATTGTCATGTGAAGGTCCTAGTTTGGTCAAGAAGATCAAAATATTAAAGAATGCATAATAAAGGCTAAAATTGATTTAAAATGTCTATTAATTCCATTTTAGGGTGATTCAAGTGTCCATGCAAATAATTTTTAATTTTGGAGTTAAACTAGTAAAGTTGTCATAAAAGCTGTAATGCAAAATGCATAAAATATTGTCAAAAGATGCAAGTATGTTGTAAAAGGTTAAAAGAGTGTAAGGAGATGGTTCAAAATGTGGTTTGAAAGTTATAAAACACCACACATACTATAAAATCATTGTATTGGTCGTTCCAAACAGAAAAGGAGAAGAGGAATAGCATTTTTAATCATTTGGTGTTTTCAAAACTCGATGTTTTGATTGGTGTTAACTATTTTTATGTAATTTATAGGTATTTTATGGATATGTATGGCATGGAAATATTGCAAAAATATGTGTTTTATTTATATTAGGATGAATAATCTTTCTTTTGGTTTTGGTTTGGAGTGATTATGATCAGAAATGAATAAGTTATGAGCATTTTGGTGAAAGTGGGTATTTACAGATTTGATATTCCCTGGATACAGTCATGTTGCAGCGTGTGGTATAGACACATTTTTGAGAATCAGGACCTATAAAAATATTCATTGCAAATATATGTTAATTAAATTTCATTCCCTTTTTTTTTGAGTTTTTTTTATGGATATTTGTGAAAGTTATGCATATTTGAGTAGAAACTGGTTTTTAAAAATCTGCATTGGAGTTGTAGGCAATGATTTGGGCTTGTAAAATAATATATGGATGGGAAAAATAAATGGCTTACATATTTGGAAACTAGAGTCATTAATAGTTAATGGGGAATTTTTTTGGTTTCATTTGGATTCATTTTGAGAAAGATGTGAGATGCCCTAGGCAGGGTTTGGTGTTTTAATTCTGAATTATGACAGGGATATGGATCAAAAATTTTAGTTTGAAATAATAATTGTTTGAGGAATAAAATTGAGTCATAATAACTTGTAATTTTGGGAAATTTTAGTTCTTTATGTTGGCTAAAAAATTTATTGTTTCCATAAAAATTGATATTGTGATTTGATGGGTCAAATGAATCAATATTTAAAGATTGTCTTAAAGACAGCAATGTTATTTAATCGAGATAAAGGTTGATATTTTTGTTGTGGTTTACCTCATGAGATGCCTCTATATAAATAAATTATTGAATGAATGTTGAAAGGATCATAAAGGATCCTATTGATTGTTTGGTTTGTATGATGCTCTACATTAAATTGGTATCAGAGCTTGAAGATCTTGAGTGTGTGGGTAGAGCGCCGAGGGAGGCAATCCACACCAGGACCTTGGAGATTTGGTATTTGTTTTGTTGATGAGTTTTGGTTGCATGTGCTCATCCATCTTGCTGCATGTGAAGGTTGGGTTGTGTGTACAGATAGTGGAAGTATATGAAGGGAAAAGATAAGGTCCAAGGCCAAGGATTGGTCCATTTGATTGCCAAGAGACTAGGGAGAGAGGCAAAGAGGAGGACTCCTAGGTGAGGCATATGGGAGAGTTGTTTGTGGTGAGTTTGAAGCAACAATGGCAAAGGTGGCTCTCTGACTGATAAGGCACCGTGGAGTTGCAACCATTAATGCTCCACTGATAGGAGTATTTGAGAAGATGATTTTAAGGACAGTCCTATGTCGTTAAGGGAAAATATGATGGTGATAAAGGCATGAAGAGGCAAAGGTACATGAAGGTAAAGGTGAATATTTTTGTTATACCTTTTTTTTTGCAGGTTATGGCACACTTTTCCAAGAGACTTGGAAATTTTTCAAGGTTGGCAGTATGGTGCAGAAGCACCTAAATTACAAGAGGAAAAAGAGGTTAAGAGTCCTTATATCACATATTAAAATATATTTGACTCATTTGTGATGTATTTGAGTCCAAATGTAAGGCTATGTGAAGCCATTTATATGACATTGTTAACATTGTCATGTTAAGGTCCTAGTTTGGTCAAGAAGTTCAAAATATTAAAGAATTCTTAATAAAGGATAAAATTTATGTAAAATGTCTATTAAGTCCATTTTAGGGTGATTCAAGTTTCCATTCAAATAATTTTTGAGTTTGGAGTTAAACTAGTAAAGTTGTCATAAAAGTTGTAATGCAAAATGCATAAAATATTGTCAAAAGACGCAAGTATGTTGTAAAAGGTTAAAAGAGTGTAAGGAGATGGTTCAAAAGGTGGTTGGAAAGTTATAAAACACAACACATACTATAATATCATTTTATTTGTCATTACAAATAGAAAATGAGAAGAGGAATAGCATTTTTAATCAATTGGTGTTTTCAAAACTCGTTGTTTTGATTGGTGTTAACTATTTTTATGTAGTTTCCAGGTCTTGTACGGATATGTAAGACATGTAAATATTGTAAAATATTTATTTTATTTATATTAGGATGAATAATATTTCTTTTGGTTTTGGTTTGGAGTGATTATGCTGAGAAATGAATAAGTTATGAGAATTTTGGTGAAAGTGGGTATTTGCAGATTTGAGGTTCCCTGAATACAGTCATGTTGCAGCATGTGGTACAGACACATTTTGGAGAATCAGGACCTCTAAAAATATTCATTTGAAATATATATGAATTAAATTTCATTCCCTTTTATTTTCAGTTGTGTTTATGTAGATTTGTGAAAGTTATGCATATTTGAGTAGAAACTGGTTTTTAAAAATCTGCATTGGAGTTGTAGGCAGTGATTTGGGCTTGTAAAATGATATATGGATGGGAAAAATAAATGGATTACATATTTGGAAACTAGAATCATTAATAGTTAATTTGGATATTTTTTTGTTTCATTTGGATTCATTTTGAGAAAGATGTGAGATGCCCTAGGCAAGGTTTGGTGTTTTAATTCTGAATTATGACAGGGATATGGATCAAAATTTTCAGTCTGAAACAATAATTGTTTGAGAAATAAAATGGAGTCATAAGACCTTGTAACTTTGGGAAATTTTATTTCTTGATGTTGGCTAAAAAATTTATTATTTCCATAAAAATTGATATTGTGATTTGATGGGTCAAATGAATCAATCTTTAAAGATTGTCTCGAAGACAGCAATGTTATCAAATCAAGAGAAAGGTTGATATTTTTGTTGTGGTTTACCTCATGATATGCCTCTATATAAAGAAATTATTGAATGAATGTTGAAAGGATCATAAAGGATCCTATTGATTGTTTCATTTTCATGATGCTCTGCATCAATGTGTCATTACATTTCATAAATGCTTATATGAATGTTTACATGTTTGTTAAGTTTATGAATTGATATAACTTACAAAAAGATAGAATAAGAAAGATGGTTGGTAATACAATTGATTACATAAAGGAATAATGTTAAAAGAGATAAAAAAAAAATTAGAGGTATTGATTCACCCCTCCCCTCTTAGTACATACTTCCCATTATTTCCAACATAACCACCTTGTTGAAGCCATAAAGGTATATTATGCTTTAAGGATGACTCATATTCTTCATTGCAAGATATTTTGGCTTCAAGAAGACTATAACAACATTATCCAATGTCTTAAAGGGGTTTATAAACCTTCTTGGAAAATTGATAGTTGGATTCAAAAATCTATTGATCTTCTGAAATCCTTTCATGAGGTTTATATATCTCATCTCTATCATGAAGCCAACCATGTTGTTATTTTTTTGCAAACAAAGGGGTTTTTATTAAGCATTGTATTATGTGGAAAAGGGGAGACAAGTTGGATAATTATTTAAAATAATGGTTGATGTATGACGAGGCTCATAAGAGGGTCAATAAATCTCATATTGGATAATTATGGAAATGACAACTCACAAATTTATTACCACTATTATTTAGAGTGTAGTTCAACATGGTGGCAGAAAGGTGGCCTTATCGTCCTCCCTTCGTAAACTTCCTTAGTGTTCTATAATTCTAATTTTAACATGGTGGGTGATAAGTTGAGGGTCAAACCTATAGACTCCACGAGAATTACAAACAATGCCACTATATGGAGGATTTTGAAGAAGGGGTTTTAACCCATCATATGGAGAAGTTGCATGAATATGATCCTAAAATTACTACAATTTTTGCCTCAAGGTGCAAGAATGGTAAAATTATTGTGTTTAGGAGGAAATTTACCATTAAGGAGAACCTTATAGTAGAGATAAGTGATCTCTCTATAGATGGATGTAAAAATTTTAAAGAGAGAATTTTTTTTTGATCAAGTGGTGAAGAAATTTCCAAAAATAGAGATTGAGAATGAGAATTTGCTTAAGGTCTCTAAAAGAAGCTATAAAAAGGCCAAAATTAAGTTATTTTTGAGGGATGTCTTGAACATGGTTATGCAATATGTTACACTAGATGGGAGGTTTATCAAATATTTCAACCACCACTTTGTCCTTCTGAACCATTTCAGGTAACATGACAAAATCAATTTTCTTTTTTATTTGGTGTCTTTCCTAAATGCTAGTATTAGTAATCATACAAAGAATCCAAAAAAAACCTCATCCTTAATAATATTCTTATCTCTTTAATTTATGAGGGTGATCCCACAAAATGTGTCTCATTTTTTGGCCAAATTTGACACTAAAATGAACATTTTGAAAAACAATTTCACATTCGAACTCCTATTTCTGCAAAACCATTAAGAATTTGAAGATGATGTAAAATAGTGAGTTTTGGAAAAAAATTTCTAGTTTCAAAATATGTTTTTTTAATTTTTTTGGGAATTGATTTTTATTCATTTTTCCTTCTCCTTCAAAATGTTATTTTTCTAAAAATCAGCATTTTTTAGGAGTGACACTCACTTTGATCAACATAACATTTTTTTATAAAATTAATAAGAATATAATTATTTTTAAGTTTGTTTTGTAACAACAAATATCTAGAGAATACAATTGGTTTCATTCAATTTGGTTGAATATTTTATAGTTTATTGAGTTATGAAGTGACACTAGATGTAATTTTGACATAGGTTCATTTGGATTACTCTAAATTAATATGTATATATAAAAATTCTTTTTTTTTGATAGAAAGGTAATATAAATACCTATTTCCTAGATATTTTTTTTCCTAATTTACTATTTTTCCAGAAATGTCAAACATAGAAGTAGCTAAATGGTCAGACAACCTGTGTTTAGTAAAAGTTAAAAAAAAATGTCATAATAAAACCAATATATATCAAAATATTAATCATTGGAAATATTTCTTTGAGTACTATCATCCTGTATTTGGGTTTGTCAAATGAATTCATTTAATCCCGCAAAAATTTAATGTCAAAGTGATTTTTTTACAACATTTTGATGGGTATAAAGGCGACTAGATTATATGTGTAAGTGAGGAGTCGAGAGATTGTACCAAAGAGATTTTGATCCAAGATGCTTTTATCTAACCATTTTCTATTTACTCTTTCAAATGGGACCTCTCAAGGCTTAAATTATCATATTTTATTAAAAATGTGTAATTTCAACAAACATTAGGACGTTCAAAAAAGTGGGACACACTATTGTGGGACCACCCATGATTATTTTAAAGACCTTCCCTACTCTCCCAATATTTCCCCCACCTCGGTGTCTAATGAGTATGAAGAGGATATGAGCATGAGAAATTTAGAGGATGAATAGTGGAATATGGAGATGGGGAACTCTGAGTTTGAGCTAGGGTAGACAAAACAATTTAATAAATAAAATGTGAAACCCTCAACTAAAAATAAGAAGAAACCTAAGCAGACAGAGGACTATTTTTTCCCTACTTTTGTGAAGGGTAAGAAAAGTTAGAAAGGAAATAATTTAGCTGCTAACAAAGGGAAATAAATCACACAGGAAGATTGTTAGTTGGTCTCGGATAGAGGGTTGAATTCCCCTATGAAAAATGACTCCTCTTCTTCTATTCCTCAACTAATATAAGGATGTTCCTCCTATTTTTCCAAATGACCATAATGAGGGTTCCCATTACATGAAGCTTTATAAGGAATGTCCTAATGATATTCTCTAAGCTTGTCGCAATGGGATTGTTTATTTTCTAGATTTATTAAATGGTTTTTCTATGAAGACAAACATAACAAGCTTAAACAGAAGTCCATTAACAATAGATAAGATCAAGTGGATATTTTATTTGGTGATAAGGGTGAGTGGTAGGAGAAGACCACCCAAGTGTTCTGGACAATGGAAGAGAAGTATTCAATTGTTGATTATCTTCAGAAGCTGAAGAAGGATTATGAATGTAAAATTGCAAGGATGGAGGATAAATTGATAAAACTAAGGGTAACCTTTAGTCCATCACAACTATTAGTCATAAGGTAATTAACATTGCTATTTATAGCATGAACACCATGGTGGTTAACCTTGAAAATATGTATTTGGATAAGAATATGGTGGATCTAGAAATAGAAAAAGAGAAAGCCCAAGAGGAATTATATGGTCCAAGAAAGAAAAGAAAAGGGGACATAAAGAGGAAAGCATGAAAATTTCCCCAAGACATACATGACCTCAAGAAGGTAGTTTTGAACATAGCCAACTTAAGGAAGAGATTGCCTAAATAACTTGGCTCAAGCCTTCCTCTTTTGTTCACTTTCTTGGTTGTTTTCTTGTTTTTTCTAACCTTTTTCTTTTGGTTGTATGTTGTTGTATCTTTTGGCAGCTATGTTTCTATGGTATTTTCTTGTTTGGATTATCTCTATTTAGACTTAAGAATTAATGTTAAATGGATTTGGTCTCTTAAAAACCTATTTGTACCATAATAATAAAAATTATAATTTAGACATGGGTTCCCTAACACACTCATAAGGATGTTCAAAAAGTGTAAGAATGTTTTTAAAAAATAAGTATTTTTTAAAAAATGTAACATAATAGTGTGATATCACCTAACAAAGTTTGTTTAGTATCCTTAGGGTATGGTCCTATAGAGGGGGGCTTGGGTTTTTATAGGATAATTTTAAAGTCTCTCTAATTGTTCATAAAATATTCAATTTAGATAACTAAATAAATAATTTCTAGCCCCTCACTCTTTTCACCCACTCGATCTCAGCCCTAGAAAGTAGGGATTGTTACTTTTCAAGAAAAGATTTGATTTTTTATTGTCATTTTAAATGACTTTTTTTTTTAATATTAAAGTAAAGCCTCTAAGTCATATAATTACTATATCAATTTATCTGTATGGGCTACAACCCCGTATGCCCACCTGTACGAAGTTTGTAAAATTTTTACCATTATTAATAAAATATTTCATGGCCTATTCACTTTTACAAAAAAAACCCCTCTAAGTTGTAAAATTAAAGTAAAATCATGAATAAAAATTTAAAATTTATAAAGTATGACCACTCACATTCTACAAAAGAATGGTTGCAAGGTCTAAAATGAAACATAGTCATCCTAAAATTGTTAAACATTCCAAAATGAGCTTATCTAGAAAAACATTAATCGGTTTTAAAGAGCACATACATTTCCATACATTAATATACATTTATAATTGATATCCATTTATTAGTGAGATGCCAAACCATAATGAGTACCCATATAAATCAAGGAATTTTTATATAATAAAACATAAATCTATAATAAAACTAAATTTAATATTAAAAATAAATTTAAATATAAATATTTAATTAATAATCGCAGAATTTAACTCTAAATAGAATCTTACTCTAAATACAATTTTACGTAAAATACAATTTTATGTAAAATAAAACAACATAAGAACTCGACATTAATAAAATTTGTAGATATTGCAGAAACCAAGCATCAAACATAAAAAACATCAAAACCTAAAAGTAGATAGAAAAAGTTATTAGAATATTAGAATATGCTAAACTCGTATAACATGAATAAAATGCTTTAATGCAAACCCTGATAAAAATGTTCAATTCATATAATGTGGAAAAAATGGGTTCATGATAAACTATTAATTTTATGCAAAAAAATTTAGACGAATAAGATGCTTTAATGCAAACCCTTACTAAAATGTTTAATTCATATAATGTGGAAAAAATGGGTTCATGATAAACTATTACTTTTATTTTAAAAAAATGGGTTAATGGTAAACTATTACTTTTATTCAAATATACATAGCCTCCAAAGAGATGTTCTAATATGTATCATTATAATCTTCATCTGTATAAGCACTGTTCTTCACCCATAATGAATAGATCCAGAGAATGGATTAGACCAGAACAGATTTTTATGATATCTTCACAAATTATTTAATTAAATAAAATAGTAACAATACTCTTAGATCATACACCAAGGAAAATATTAAGTTAATTCTATTTACTAAATACTTTTAACCTAAAAATCAACCTTTAGTATATAACTGATTAAAGTCATTCTGAAAGGAACAACTTAATCAATAAAAGCTATTTAATTAAACCAAAGAGAAAGAACTTAATCAATGAAAAAAATGAGTGAAGAATCAAAGTTATACTACTAATATATCCTTATAAAGTATTCAATCATATGCTCCTAATTTTCCCTCCTAATTATTTCCACCTCTTCCTTAGATACTCATTTCTTATATCAAATAACACTAGAAGTTGCTCAGGTGAAAAATCTATGATCTTGTCAGCCACAGTTTCACATAAGAATTTGAAAAGATCATTTAAGAAGACCCACATACATTAAAAAACTAACAAAGAAACATACAAGGTGGTTATGAAATATGTTACTTTAGATGAGAGGTTTATCAAAGCTTTCAACCACCACTTTGTACCAGGACAAAATCAATATTCTTTTTTATTTGTTGTCTTCCCTAAATGCTAGTATTAGGAATCATAGGAAGAATCCCAAAAAAAATACCATTCTTCATAAGAGTATGCTCTCTTTAATTTATGTGAATTTTAAAGTCCTTCCCTACTCTTCCAATACTTTCCTCACCACGATATCTAATGAATATGAAGAGGATATGAGCTTGAGAAGGTCAGATGATAAAGAGTGGAATATGGAGATAGGGGACTCTAAGTTTGAGGTAGGGTAGAACAAAAAATTTAATAAACAAAATGTGAAACCCTCACCTAACAATAAGAAGAAGCCTAAGGGAAAAGAGGACTCTTTTTCCCTACCTCTAGGAAGGGTAAGAAAAGTGACAAAAAGGAAGGATTTAGCTCCTAACACAGGGATAGAGTGTTGAATACCCCCATGATAAATGACTCCTCTTCTTCTATTCCTCAAACTAATAAGGATGGTCATCTTATTTTTCCTAATGACCATAATGAAGATTCCCATTACATGAAGCTTGATAAGGAATGTCCTGAAGATATTCTTGGATTTGCTCACAATGTGATTGTTTATTTTTCTAGATTTATTAAATGGGTTTTCTATGAAGTCAAAGATTACAAAATTAAAGAATTCCATTAGTAGTAATTAAGATAAAGTGATATGGTAGTTGATGGTAAGGATGAGTGGTAGGAGAAGACGAGCCCAAATATTCTGGACAATAGAAAAGAAGCAGTCAATTGTTGATTGTCTTCAAAAGATGGTGGATACTATAGAGAAAATGAAGAAGGATTATAAATATAAAATTGCAAGGATGGAGGATAAACTGATAAAATTAAGGATAACCTAGTCCATCATAATAGTCATAAGGTCATTAAAACCATTATTTATAGCTTGAACACAATGGTGGTTAACCTTGGAAATATGTATTTGGATAAGAATGTTGTGGATCTAGAAATAGAAAAAGAGAAAGGCCAAGTATATGGTCCTAGAAAGAGTACCAAAGGGAACTTAAAGAGGAAAGAAGGAAAATTTCCCCAAGATATACAGGACCTCTAAACAACATGGTTCAGGCCTTCCTCTATTGTTCAATTTCCTTTCATGTTGTTTTCTTGTTATTTTCTAACTCTTTTCTTTTGGTTGTATGTTATTGTATCTTTTGGAAGCTATGTTTCTATGGTATTTTCTTGTTTGGATTATCTCTATTTAGAATTAAAAGAATTATTGTTAAAGGGAGGTAGATCCCTTAAAAACCTATTTTTACCATAATAAAAAACTATAATTTAGACATGGATTCCCTTACACACTCATACCTTGTTCTTTTTGTATCAAAATTCATTTACTTTATATTTTTCTAAAAGAGGGCATCTACCTAGTGCAAAGATATATTTACTATTTTTCCATAAGTGTTGAACAGGAAAATTGATATATGGTGAAAAACCTATGGATGTTATAACCTAAAAAAGTTTGTTTAGTGTCCACAGGGTGTGTTCCTATAGAGGGGTGCTTCCTAAGTTTAAGCTTCACAATTTATGGAAGCCAATAGTCTCACTAATTTTTCATAAAATATTCAATTTAGATAACTAAATAAATATATAACAAATATTTATAAGAATTTAAAATTTTATATAATTGACAAGGCAAGAAAACAATCTAAGGTGGTGGGGTAATTTCTAGCCCCTCACCATTTTCACCCACTCAAATCTGCTGCCCTAGAGTGTAGGGATTCTTACTTTTAGGAAAAGATTTGGTTTTTTCTTGTCATTTTAAATATGAGTTTATTTTTTTGAATATTAAAGTAAACCTTCTAAGTCTAAAATTAAAGGAAAACCATGAATTATATTTAAATATTTATAAAGTATGTCCACTCCCATTCTACAAAATAATGGTTGCAAGATCTAAAATGAAACACGTCATTCTAAAATTGTTAAACATTCTAAAAATGAGCTTATCTAGTAATAAAAATAGTCAGTTTTAAAGAACACATACATGTCTATACATTAATATACATTTATAATTGGTATCCATTTATTAGTGAGATGCACAATCATAATCCGTGTCCATCTGTAACAAGGAATTTTGATCTAACAAAACATTAATCTATAATAAAATCAAATTTAATTTTCAAAATGAATTCAAATATAAATATTTATTTAATAATCACACAATTCAACTCTAACTACAATTTTATGTAAAAAAAGAAGCAACATAAGAACTCGACATTAATAAAATTTATAGATATTGCAGAAACCAAACATCATAAACATCAAACATGAAATATATCAAAACCTTAAAGTAGATAGAAAAAGTTATTTGAATATTATGAATATGATAAATTTGTATAACATGAATAAGATGCCTTAATGCAAACACTTAGAAAAATGTTGAATAAGATTCTTTAATGCAAACACTTAACAAAATGTTCAATTCATATCATGTGAACAAAATGGGTTAATGATAGACTATTACTTCTATTCAAATACACAGAGAAGTTCTAATATGCATCATGATAATCTTCATTTGTATAAACACAATTCTTCACCCATAAAGAATAGATCCAGAGAATGGATTAGACCAGCAAAGATTTTTATGAAATCTAGACAAATTATTTAATTAAATCAGAGAGTAATGATCGTCTTAGATCATACACTAAGGAAAATATTAAGTTAATTATAATTATTAAACACTTTTAACCTAAAAACAAACATTTAGTATAACTGATTCGAGCCATTCTAAAAACAACTTAATCATAAAAAATATTCAATTGAACCAAAGAGAAACAACTTAATCAATGAAAACACCAAGTGAAAAATCAGAGTTATAGTACTAAACTATCCTTATAAAGTATTCAATCATATGCCCATGCATTTTCACTCCTAATTTTTTATGCCTCTTCCTCGGTATACTCATTTCTTATGTCAAATAACACCCGAAGTTGCTCAAGCGATAAATATTTGATCTTGTCAGCCACAGTCTCATATAAGAATTTGAAAATCTCATTTATGGTCAAGTAATTTGAAGCCTGCACAACCCACATAAATAAAAAAACAAACAAACGTAGAAGGTGCAACTAAGAAATTCAAGAAGAAGTACAAAACAAACTATGTATAAAATGTAAAAACATACCATAATAAGACCGAAGAGTGTTGGTTGATCAACAACCAAAAATTGCCTATCCCAATTTTACACTTCTTCCTTTGACTTACCAGATTGTTTGGCTTGCAAATGATATTTGATGTATTGAATAGCCTTTGATAACATTGCACTGGAAATATTATGCAAAGGCATAACGGTGTCCATGCCTGCTAGTTGTATAAAAATTTTCACAGTCTCCATCTGCAAAGCAACGTCATAGTCCACCTCAGTTTGCAACATGTCTGACATCAACAATTTCACCTTTCCTTGCTCTGCCATCCCTAATTATTGCGTAAAATAGAAAACTCCAACTAGAAATTAGAGTTAGCTCTGTAAGAAAACTATATAAATTTTGCACACGATTGTTTAATGAATGATTGCAATGTGAGTCTATAAAAACTCTACAACATTTTTTATAGAACACAATGTTTCCTATGCATCGGTTAACATGAAGCGGCATGTTAGTTGACATGAAGATTGTTTAACCCTTAATAGTCTAGTTTAAATTCCTATAATTCACTGTTACAGGAAATTACTCTCGAAGTCTTGGTTTCTTTGGTTTTTGCATAATTGTTTGTGATTGAATTTTAAGAAGTTGGGGAGGCGGGGAGGGGGGGGGGTCTTTCTCTACTTAATATAATAAAAAATACTAACTATGCTTTTCTAAAATTTAAATTATATTTTTTATTGAATTTTTATTGCATAATAGTTTGTGATGGAATTGTAAGAAGCTGGGGGGTCTCTCTCTACTTAATATAATAAAAAATACTAATACACTATGATTTTCTAAAACTTAAATTATATTTTTTATTGAAGTTTTATGTTTTATCTTAATTTTAAGGATATATAATGTTTTTATTTTCCTATCTTAGATTTCATGTTTATTGACACATCATTTATATTTAAAAAAGGGAACGTTTCAGCTTGGTGTTTTAAAATAATTTTGGATTCATGCATTCATTTTTGGACCATTTACACAAATTATATCTGATATATTTTATCCATTTATCCATGACTCACTTATGGTATTTTATTCATTTATTAATTTGGTGACTTTTCATATGAGGTTTCATACCTATTCTTTTAAAACCCTAATTTTGTGACTTTTTGTTTAAATAGGGGAGTGGTGGAACGGTGATGCCGAGGCAATCGAACATCTAGCATTACTTAGAGGTGGTGCACCCAATTTATCTAATGCATTTACCATCAATGGTTAGCCAGGCGATCTCTATCCTTGTTCGACACTAGGTTTAAAATATTTTATTCACAAGGTCAGTTAACAATCATTTTGAGCTGGTCTGAATGAATATTATAGTTGGCTTGGGTCGTGGGTTTGTCTCCCATTGGTCTTGGTTTGAGTCCTCATTAAATTTAATACACATAATTTGCAAGCGAGCCACATGTGTATCATCTCTATAGAATACTAAACTAGATCACGGGATACCCATGAGATAACCAAAAAAAATGACCTAATTTAGAAAGGAATAGGCAATAAAACCTATTATTTTGTATGCAGGAACATTCAATCTTCTTTTTCAATAGGGCCAAACTTATCTCTTACGTATCGTCAATGTTGCACTTAATGACCACCTATTTTTCAACATAGCATAGCACACATTCACAGTTGTCTCTACAAACGCTTCCTACACCAAACCCTACACAACATATGTGATGATGATAAGCCCAGGCAAGACTAAAAATGTTCTCCTCACAGCCAATCAAGCACCAGGGAAATACTACATGGCCGCCAGAGCATACACCTCACAAACAGTAGGAAACTTTGATAACACCACCACAACTACCATTGTAAACTACATGGGCTCTTCACAATCCGCCACCGCAATCCTTCCCCAGCTGCCAGCCTGCAATGACACCACAACTTTTACCAGATTATGTCAAACACTACAAAGCCTGGCCTCATCGATGCACCCGATGGAGGTTCCACTGACTGTAAACGAGAGAATCTATACAACCATAGGGTTAGGTTTACTTCCCTGCCCAGTTTACACTCTTAGTTTATTTAAGATCCCCTCAAAATTTTCTAATACCATTGTGAAAATTTGAAAATTCTTCTTGTGGTCAATGGTAGAGGATAACAAGAGGATTTTATTAATATCTTGTGCTTTTTTTTGTAAACAAAAAAAATTCAGGGGTCTTGGATTAAGGAACATCAAAACATTTGACAAAGATCTTTTAGAAAACTAGATTTGGAGGGCCTTTTTAGATAGATGGGAATGGAATTCCATTTGGCATAGTATATATTTACATAGTATCAATTCTTTTGATGGTTTATTAAAACCTCAATAAATTCCACATGTAGATCTACAATACGGAATAATCTTATTAAGGAAGGGGATGTGGCAATGAAAGTATTTGTTTGGAAAACTTAAATCAGCTTAAATTTTCTAGTTTTGGATAGTATATTGCTAATTGCTGAACAAAAGGTCAGTGGGTGAATTTGTCTCAAATCACCTCAAATTTTCTCTCTATTTAAGTTTCCCTCATTTTCATCATATTATATGAGCATAATATTTAGGATAGGTTGGTTTGGAAAGTGTCTCCTTTAGTTTCTTTTATGGTGTCCTCTATGGTTTCTTTTCTATCACGGTCTAATTCCACTCCACCTTTGTGGGCCAAAGCTTGGGTGAAAAATCTTATCCCCAAAATTAATACTTTTGCCTAGATTTTTCTTCAAAATAAACTTTTAACTACACATAATTTGTGCAAGAGGGGTTTTCATTTTCTCAATACATTTTATCTCTTTTATTTGAATGTTGAGAATGTGTCTCATCTTTTTATTCATTGCTCCTATATCATCGATATAAGGAATAAAGTGTTGCATTTTTGGAATCTTTCCTGGGTTTTTCCTAAATCCATTTAAGAATTATATGTTCAATGGAAATCTCCCTCCTCTAATAAGGCTTTGAAGTTTCTATGGTCCTATGTTTTCCCTCATTTGGCCTAAAGGATCTAGAACAAATGCAACAACGAGATCTTCATTAAAACTACTCTTCTAGCGAATATAGTGTTTGAGAATACTTTTAGGGCTATAGTGGAGAACTTTAATTGTCTCTATTGTGACCATGAAAATGAAGAGAAGCAAAGATTTCTAGACTATGACTAATAGGTTTCTACCTCTTGGTGGATTAAAACAAACATTGTCATTTTCTTTAAACCCTTCCAAGAAACCTATACATGGTATTCTCTGGATTTTTCCTCCTCTTAGATTGGTTAAAGATTATTATATGGGGAAACTAAGGATAACCCTAGTGAAAAAGGGTGTGGGGGTGTTATAAGGAATTAGAATGGAAATCTTGTTTCTGCAGTGGTACTCCCCTTTGGTAGCTAGACTAACCACCATGTTGAAGCTATAGGGGCCTATCATGATTTAAGGAGGGCTCATATTCTTAATTGCAAGAGATATTTGCTTAAATAAGACAATAAAAACATAATCCAATGTCTCACAGGGGTTTATAAACCGTCTTGGATAACTTATTGTTGGATTCAAAAATCTAATCATGTTTTGAAATCCTATGATGAGGCTTGTATATCTCGTTTCTATCATTTAGTCAACCATGTTGCTAATTTTTTTTTTAAATGAAGGGGTTTGTGTCAAGCATTGTACTATGTAGAAAAGGGGAGACAAGATGGATAATGATCTCAAATAATGGCTGACATATGATGGATCTCATGAGAGGGTGAATAAATCTCATATTGCATAATTATGGAAATGACAACTCACAAATTTATTCTCATTCTTGTTTGGAGTGTAGTTCAAGATGGTGGCATAAAGGTGGAACTGTTAAGATTTAGGATAGTTGAAAATATAATAGCACTCTATGTTGTATGTGTTTTCCAAATGAAACAATCTCTCTTTCATTTATATTGGGAATGAGGCTAGGAGATACATGTGATGGAGCTTATGGGAGGGTCAATAAATCTCATATTGGATAATAATAGAAATGACAACTCACAAATTTATTCTTATTATTATTTGGAGTGTAGTTCAAGATGGTGGCATTGTTAAGATTTAGGAGAGATGCAAATGTAATAACACTCTATGTTGTATGTGTTTTCCAAATGCAACAATATCTCTTTCATTTATATTGGGAATCAGGCTAGGAGAGACATGTGACAGAGCGTATGAGAGGGTCAATAAATCTCATATTGGATAATAATGAAAATGACAACTCACAAATCTATTCCCATTATTATTTGGAGTGTAGTTCAAGATGGTGGCATAAAGGTGGCATTGTTAAGATTTAGGATAGATACAAATGTAATAGCACTCTATGTTTTATGTGTTATCCAAATGAAACAATCTCTCTTTCATTTATATTGGGAATGAGGCTAGGAGAGACGTGTTCCTTCATGGGACATATCTATTCAATTTTATTGATATTAATATAATGATAATTTTTTGTTATTATATATATATATATATATATAGAGAGAGAGAGAGAGAGAGAGATGGAGAGAGAGAGAGAGAGAGAGAGGCATGTCCTTGAAAGAACATGCCTCTTCCCATTAATTATACTTTAATCAATCTTATAATATTTCATTAATCAATTGTTCATTAGGGCTTATTTTATTATTTGTGTGCAGGGGCTTTGACCCTTTGGTGAAATGGTGGGGCTTTGTACCTATTCTGCCAATAACCAAGGTTCAAATCCCCCTCAGGTAGCTCTCTATAATGTCAAAAATTGAGAGTTGTGACCTTGACCCTTGGTGAAATAGTGGGGCTTCTTTCCTGTACTGCTTACAACCAAGGTTCATAAATTTTTTAAAATTCCCTTTCAAAAATCAGCAAGATAGAGGTTGCAAATAGCCATATAATGATTGATAGTAGTCTAATGGCGAAGTTGCAGAGCGGAGAATATCGGCGAAAAGGGCAGAAGAAGACATGGTATAGTCAGGGCAATAACCTAGGGGAGAATATCAAGTCTGACATCCCTCTAAAGGAAGCCATAGTAGGTAAGGATTTCATGCACATCTTTAGATAAAGGCCATACGTTCAGCGGGTTTTTGATAAAGGTGAAGATCGCCCAAATCTAGGTTTCCAAAGTTTTGAATTTGCAAAGAAATTTTTTCCTCAGCTAGACATGGGAAAAAAACTATCAAACAATAAAAATCCTCTACAGATCTTCAAGGGTAAGGCTATGGTTCAACTAGCAAAGCCCATTTTTGTCAACCCTTATTCCCATGTTCAAAAGGTAGAACGAAAGGCATCCCATCTAAAACCAAATCCATTAGGCAATAGGCACATTCTTATTAAAGTTTCAACCCAATAGGATCCTTTTAAGGGGAAAGGGATAACCAGGGTTTCTCCATGCCCGAAATTGAGAGGGGATTTTCAGGATATGGTGTTTTATGAAGATGGAGAAAAGTTAGGAAGAGTACAAGATAATCCGCAGCTCACCACTTCCATAAGGCATATCGATGGACCCCATCAACAAAATTTCAAAAAATTCTTTGGGTGGGAAAATGGTAAACCCTCAATAGCCCACAGGGGAGGAGGAAAAATGCGGCCAAAACTATTGAAGGGTAAACAACCGATCTTCAATATATGTGGTGGCACCCCTCTAGGATCTCCTACCAGGGAACCTCTACAACCCAACCTGGAAGTAAACCCAAATCCAGAAACTAAGGGGCCTCACCTCATCCTCAGTAGAGCCCCCTTCAATCCAAATTTGGGTAGGACCAATTTTATATGGAGAAATAAAAAGGTCCAGCCACATTCTTATCAGTTGAATGAGGAGAAAGTTGAAGCCTCCATTGTACTTCCCAAACACATGCTAAAAAAATAGATCGATGTTCTTCATCAATCTGCTCTAGTAGGTAAGTGTGCTAATCCTCTGGTTACTTATTTACAAATTAAGGAGTGGAAATTTAAATCATGGGAGGGTCTGCAGAACTTTTATTTTCTTGATATGGATTAAAATTTATTCATTTCTTTATTCAATTCAAAATAATCTCATGATTCGGTTCACAAGGAGAAAGGATGGTTTTGCATGGGTTTAGGTTTGTTCACAATGGTTTGGACCCCTAACCTTGATCTTCATCCAAAAATATGTTGTTTCTTCCCTTATTGGATCTCTCTCCCCTCACTACCACTGGAATATAGGGACCCAGATGTCATTGAAACACTGGCAAATAGAGTGGGGATTTTTATTAGGCACGGTCTTTTACCTTTTGAGATTACCCATAGGGAGGAAAGATTTTGTATCCTTATTGATCATCTAAATTTATTCCCATTGGACCTCCAAATGGGGATCGTGGACACAAAAGCTTGTGATTCAGGAGGCACATGTTGTCTAAGAGCGACAATATAAGCTATGCCACTTCAATACTCAGTGCCAAGTTTCAAACATCGGGGAGGTTGAAGTGTGCAAAGACCCAATATCAAATCCTCAGTTATTCTCTATGTCAGCAGAGGCTACGACTAATTCCAGAGGGATTTCTTATGGTTTAGAGAGAGAGAGCCCATCACATGTAGCATATTGGCCTCCGATTTGAGAAAGACAATTGAAAATTATTTCCTCATTCTGTACCGATACCTCAGGTTTTATGTGGCTTCACAGCACACTTGACTGACCTTTCATCTTATTGGAGACACTCAGTCTCCCTCCCCCCATCTTCTATTCAGCATGTTCCAAGCCCTTCTCAACACTCCCAGGAGAAAGGACCTAGTGCGTTCCAAATTAATGCCATAACAGAGACTAGCAGCCCCACTACAAATTTCTCTGATTTCAAGTCATCACAGGATGAAGGAAGAATTATTATGGTGGAACTAGGGGACCTACCCAAAACCCAAAGAGATGCCCCCCACCAGTGGTCTTCATGAGAAAGGAATCAATGTCTTTTTAGCATTGGTATAGCAGTTAAGAATTAACAACCTTGCTGCATGAGCCTTCACCATTAATAGATATAGATAAAGCCCAGTTGATTAGCCTAAATTAGGATATGAACCTAGCTAATCTGGACATGGACCTAATAGTGGAAAATCTTATAATGAAATTTTCTGAAAATAAACTCGAGGACTTGAGAAAAGGCTCTGACGTCCACTCTCAAGATGACTCAGATGGGGGAAAATAGACCCAACACCTGTAGCAGGTGACTATTATAGTAGATGATGGCCAACCGGATAATAATGTCTCATGTGTTATCTTTCAAACTGATTTAGATCTTTCTAAATTAGAAAAAGTCATGTCATATAGGAGATCAAGGGGAAGACCCTCAAAGGTCAATAAAATCAAGGAGGAAATTGGATCTGGTACCCAGTTAACCATAAATTTTTAGAGGAATCCAAGGAAATGTAAGGCAGAGGCCTCGGAGATGATATCCAAACAACTCTTTGAAAGTAGGAGGGCCAAAATCTCTCTGAAGGAATTATGAGGATTATATCTTGGAATGTTAGAGGCCTTAACACCTCTAACAAAGAATGTCTCATAAAAGACTATATTAGAGTGGGAGGTACTCATATACTGTTACTGCGGGAAACAAAACTTTCAGAAAAGGCAGGGAACAAACTTTTTACCTCTTGGGAGCATTGGGGTTTCTTCCTTTCGTCCTCCATAGGAGCCTCAGGGAGACTAGGAATTCTTTGGAATAGAAACAAATTCCAAGTCACCATGAATTTGAAGAATGATAATTCAATGGTGGCTGAAGTCACTATATTCTCGCTCTCTTTTATGATAATAAATTTCTATGGCCCTATTTCTTTGGTAGGAAAAAAAAGGTTATGGACCTCTCTATCTCAGCTATTGGTAGGCCTTCAAGGGAAGAAGATTATACTAGGGGGTGGTGCAGGAGCACTAAGGAGATGAAGGTAAAATGGAGTCATTGATGGATCCTAGGGTATTTGAAGTGTTTAAAGGCCTATAAGGTCATTCATGTTTGTAAGTTGGCCATTAGAGCCATTTAAAAGTTGTCAAATGCACTACAAGTGCCAAAACATGTAATGTTGCATTTATATGCACAATATGGCCTAAAAGGCTCATGTAAGGGTCAATTTGGGTTTATCATGGTTTAAGGGTCTTAGTATTAGGATAGAATCCTAAAATGGGTTTTTGAAATTTTAATAAGGACAAAAGATTGAGGGTTGTTTAAATGACAACTTTGTTGTCAGTTTTGAGAATAAGAACTTGGAATACCAATAGTCATATCTGACTGTAACTAGTTGAGGGAAAGAAATTGAAAAGCCATCAGTTATTTAATCTTGCTTTGAACATGGATTTAAGGAGGATTTTTAGGGGATTTTGGTACTATTTTTTTGGGTTGAATGGAAGCAATGTAATGGAGTTTATATGAATAAAACTTTAATTCTCTGCAACTTGCTTGTTCACTGCCGTAAGGGAACAGTCACCTTTTTATGTTGTTAAAAATTCTCATTCATATGAAATATTGTGTGGTAATGTATTATATTGAATATGGATTATATTTCTTTTGTTTTTCATTCAAATTTTATAGTGTTTTGATATTTTTGAGGCAAGAAACACCCATATTGTTTTGACTATCCTAAACAAGGAACCAAGTGTAATCAGCAAATTCCTTTAAGGAGCCCATGATGATCTTGGCTCTCCCACTTTATGTGGTGATTTTGTCTTTTGGGAGAGACCTAATGAATTTATAATATATTTCCATAGGATTTTGTATGCAGGGATGGATGGGGGATTGAAGAAATGATCAGACAATGTTGAAGACAGTTGAAGATGACTGTTCCAGAAAAATGCAATTCAGTACGGGGGGAATATCTTTCCAACCAACCATTGAATATTTCTAATTTTATTATATGTTTGACAAAACCTAATTACACCAAATATCAATAAAGGGATTAAGGAAATAGTTTTTGGTTCGAAAGTTATGGGCTAGTGTGTATGAGTCTATCAAGTTGGCAGCAAGGTGGTAGTTTTAGAGTGTATTTTCTATTTTATTGCATAAAGAAGTTTGGATCACTTGTGTTCAATTTGGTTGGAGTGTGTTAAATAATTTGGAAGGATCATTTGTGTCCATGTATGTTGGATTCAATTTTTGGTTCAGTTAAGGGATTGTGAGTTGTGCCCAATAATGTGAATGAAGTTGGGAATTGGGGTTTGTGTCATGTGAGCTTTGTGTGATTGAATTTGGTCAAAATAAGAGGGAATGTTGTCTGGCTCACCTTCAAGTTAGAGTTCTTTGGTGTAACCTATGAGATGCACTTGAATCCATGTGGGTGTGCCAAGAAATTATGAAACCCATGATTTGAATAAGGTTTCCTTAGAGAGATTCCAGAGGGCTCTGCATCAGGGGGGATTTCAATGCCACTCTAGGGCTGCAAGATAAAATGGGGGGAGAAAACCCATCCCCTAGAATAACTAATGATTTTTGGGAATTTATTAAAAGTAAATAGCTACTAGATTGCATCCCTTGAAATGGTCATATTACCTAGTCAAACAAATGAAAAGGCTTACATTTTGTGGGAGCTGGGATGGATAGGTTCCTATTGAAATCTCCTTGGCTGGTGGACCATGGGGTCTGTCATTCATCTATCTTATCATTAACAGGGTCAGACCATTTCACCAATATAGTAGAAATTCAACTTTCAATATCAAATATCAGACCCCGGGCTTACTTCAAATTGGAGAAAATGTGGTTTAGGGACACAGGTTTCCTCTCTTTGTTGCAAAATTGGTGGCTTAACACCCCACGCAAAACTAGCTCATCCATGTTTAAGTTGTCTAAGAAATTGGTTTTCATGAAAGAAAACATAAAACACTAGAATAAAACCTCATTTGGCAATATTTTCAAGAAAAAGGCAGAAATCCTATGGAAGTTAGAAGATTTAAAGGACATTATTCTCAAGAAAGGCATGATTGCAGAAATACATGAAAAACAAAAAACAACTACCTGTCAATTAGATGAGGTGCTATTGAGAGAAGAATTTAATTGAAGACAGAGGTCTCGAGAATTGTGGCTCTAAGAAGGAGACAAAAACACATCCTTTTTTCAGATGTCATCCAAAGTGAAAAGACATAAAAATACAATTTTCCAAATCAAGGATATCAACGATCAAATTTTGAATAAGGACCAAGATATACAAATGGAAGTGGTGAGATATTACTCAAATTTACAGTCAGTAGATGCAATTGCAGACCCAAACTAGCCTCCTCCTCCCATTATCAACTGCATCCCAACTCTGGTTTTCAATTCAAACAATCAGGCACTATGTGCACCCTTCGCAATAGAAGAAATTGGATCTGCAGTATTTGCAATGAATGTAGATAAGGCCCCGGGCCCAGATGGACTCGTACCTTTCTTTTTTCAAAAATGTTGGGAATTCATGAGCGAGGACATCCTTAAGGTAGTGGAAGAATCAATGAGGCACTCTTGCATGTTTAAATAGTTTAACAACACAACCATTACACTTATTCCAAAGTGCCAGAATCCAACATCTTTTTCATACTTTAGGCCAATCTTATTATGCAACACAATCTACAAAATTATCTCTAAAAAAATGACCTCTCGGTTGGGGACTTTTATTCCCAAAATCATCTCTTAACAACAAGGTGGTTTTGTCCCAGGGAAAGACACGGTAGAGGGGGCTCTCATTGTGCATGAGGTGCTTCATTCTATCCAAGAAGAAGGTCTTCCTGCCATGATCCTCAAACTGGACATGACTAAAGCCTATGATAGAGTAAATTGGAAATTCTTGTTTGCAATTATGACCAAAATGGGTTTTCATAAAAAATGGATCAAATGGATCATGTCATGCATCTCAAGAGAAAAAATTTTAGTGATGATCAATGGTAGACCATGTGGTTATTTCTCATCATCCCAAGGAGTAAGGCAAGAGGACTCCCTATCCCCTTTCCTATTCATTATCCTGGTAGAGGGTCTAAGTAGACTCATAGCCTTCAAAAAGTCCCTGGGTCTATGGGAGGGGATTAACATAAGTTAGTCACAACTAAAGATCTCACATACTCTCTTCGTGGATGAATCATTACTATTTGGGAAAGGATGTATCTAGGAGGTGACAAAAATTAAGGATACCTTGGAAGAATACTGTAGAGCCTCAAGCCAAAAGCTGAATGAAAAGAAATCCAAGATTTTTCTCTTCAATATTAATCCCAAAGCATGCAAAATCATTCAGAGAACTCTAGGATTCTCAGTAGCCAAAACCCCCTGTAAATATTTGGGTATCCCTTTCTTTCAGGGCAAGGCTAAATCATCCTTTTGGGATGGAGTAGTGATGAGCATCAGAGAGAGGATATCCTCTTGGAAGGATACGTGGCTGTCACTGGCAGGAAGAATTTTATTAGCCAAATTTGTTCTTAGTTCGATTCCAAATTACATTATGTCAGTCATCCTTGCCCCCCTAGGGGTATTGAAAAAAATTTCAAAGTACTTGAGGGACTTCATATGGAAAGGCAATCTCGATGACAAAGACAAAATCCCTTTGGTCTCATGGAATTATTTTTGCAAACTGAAGAGCAGTGGGGGCCTAGGTTTTCATAGAATTCATTAAAGGAATCTCAGCCTAGGAGCTAAATTATCTTGGAAAATCTATGATAGCACTAAAAAATTTTGGGGCCAACTCATCAGAGTCAAGTATCTCAATTCAGAGGCCCCAAAATATTTTTTTCAATGAGAAATCTCCCCAAAGGCTCAGTTATGTGGAATTTCATCAGCAACAGTAGAACCTTTATTCTACCACATCTCTCTTAGCAAATCAATTCGGGCTCACAGGGAATTGTTTTGGTTGGACTCATGGAATGTCTTACCTCAACTTTGTACTCTTCCAAATCTTCAAATGGCTAAAACAATCTTAGAACAGTGCTGGGGGGAGAAGGTGGTTGATTACTATACTCTACAAGATGGGATGTGCAAATGGAAGGATTTTTCCCACCTCCAAATCTCTCCAAATGAAATCATGGATCTTCAAAACATATTGAAAAATAGGTTCCTATCCATTAATGGTGAAAGGGACTGCTTATTTTGGACAAGGAGAACTTCAAGAAAATACCAATTTAAAGAGGGATACAAAACATTCATAACAACCTCAAACTCACATCTTCCTATCCATAAGTTCTCTTGGAATAATGCAATCCTCCCTAAAATTGGGGTGTTCGTCTACCTATCCATTTAAGAAAATATTTTAACCAACAAAAGATTAAAATGTCTAGGGATAATGGATACCTTCCCCTACCCCTTATGTGGTGTAGTGGTTGTGGACACTAATCACTTATTGGCAGGCTGCGACTTTGCTCAAAAGGTTTGGAAATGTGCACTGAATAAAATCGGATGGAAGGGACCCTTACAAACATCCCTCAACCTGATCCTACACCAATGGCCCCTCCTCCACCAAGAATTTTTTTTTCTCCATTATTTGGAGGGTAATCCCTATGGCAATAATATGGTGTCTTTGGTGGGAGAGAAACAAAAGAATCTTTAGAAAATAGGTCTCCACGGTGGACCAGGTCTATGTACTTGTGGAAAAATATGTCTCCAAAATGGTCAATGCCCATGTATCAAAAGAAAAGACTCTCTCTTCCACATTCACGTCCGCAGACAATGAAATCCTAAATAGTTGGAAATAGATTGGTATCCCTTTCAAAGGAGTACTAGTAGGTAGAATGCCAAAACACCAGATCAGAAAAGACATAAAATGGAGACCCCCAGATTTGAAGCAAATTAAATTAAACTTTAATGGGGCTTGCAAAGGAAACCCAGGTAAGTCGGGTGCAGGTTTCATTCTGAGAAGATGGGATAAATCCATTGTGGTGGAAGCACATTGTAAACTACCCGAAGGCACAAACAATTTGGCAGAGGCAAGTGCAGTTCTCTGTGGTGTCCAACTAGCAATCCATATGGGGATATCAGATTTAAACATTGAGGGTGACTCCCTTGTAATTATTTGATACCTATCAAAAAAATCATCTTTAAATTTGGAATTACAATATGTACTGCAGGAGGTCATTAAGCTTCTACCCACATTCTCTTCTTTTAAAATTTCACACTACTTTAGGGAAGTGCACAAACTCATGGATTGGCTCTCAAATATAGGATTTGATGGTGCAGAATATGAATGGGAGTCAGAATATGAACAGGTTCAATACAATCAAATACCAAGATTTATGAGGGAAGAAGTTAGTTACCATTCATGTGATAGTACTTTTATGGCGATGGACATTAATATGCAAGGTGCTTAGAAAAAAACATTACTAAAGGTGCACATGACATGTATGAAGGGAGGTAAGAATACATGCGCACATCACCCAGACACATTTGGGAAGTAAATAAGTGGCCAAATTTGGATTCACAATTAAGAACAAATCTTAGCTTCACATGAAGATCATATGAGGTGTCACCCCACAAGCCCGATAACATATTCATAAAGGGACGGAGGGTACAAATTTGAATCCAATTTAATGAACATACTTTTATATGCGCATAGTCCTGAGTTATTCCCAATCTGGAATGCAGGTGGAATTGATCACAGGACATTTTCACGTTTTTCACCATCATGCTAACAAACATAGCTTTGGTTTATTTAATCCCTTAACCCTATTAATCTGATCCATTATACTGCCATAGGAAGCCCCATTAGTCTTATGCAGAGGTAAACATCGATTACCAAGAGTTAAACTTGAGAATTTTTGTGGGAATTAAAGAATGGGAGCATTCGATAGCTGGGCCATATATAGGGAGGAAAATGCAGGTCACCTTTAAGCCTCTTCTGAATCATGTAGAGGACACAATCAAAGTATTATCAGAGATGGTATCCTACTTCCAGATGCTTCATGCCATATCTACCACACCCAGGTTGTACCTGTGTTTTTATCAAATTGGTATGATTTACTCCCTGATTATAATTTACTCTTTCAAATGGAAAAAAAAGTTTTATGCCCTGATTTTGTTTCGAAAGGGGAAATACACACGGTTCTACAAGGATACCAGCTTCAACCTTTGAAAGCTTGGATAGGTGGCATGTTCCCCCCACAACACTTGGAAGAGAAGATAGAGTGCACGAGACTCGATGATATACTGAAGCTCTAATTAGAAGGATGGGACCAATTGTTAGTGAGAAGGGAAATCATAAAATTCATGGACATTTTGCCCAATGGTATGGTGGATAATGCCTTTTTTCTATTTGAAAGAATCTCTATCGTTTTGGCCTTTGTAAAAAAGGGTGATACAAGGAAGTCCTCCCCATCTGTCATTTCACCAGCTTCATCTGCAACCTCCCAAACCAGAAGAAGTCGATGCAAAGGAAATGGCCGAATGGGGGAATAACGTCCACAGCCCCTACACTTTTGCTACATTTTTTACAATTTTGATGTGACCGAGTAGTCTATTCTGGTGTGGAAAAATTTTGTTTGAAAAACTCTGGCTAAATGATATGGGGTATTAATCAGCTCCAACCCTTCTCTTTTTTGGTAGACACGCAAATTGTTTTATATAAGGGCGCCCAGGTTCTCGCTGGTTTCTGGGTTTCCATGTTTTGGGTTAACCATGGTTTTTCTGTTGTAATTAACATGTTTTGCATTTGTGCAAGCATGTTAAATCCTTTTCCTGGGGGAAATCTAGTTTCTGCTTTTGCTGTGTAATCATAATCAGTTTGTAAACTTTCAGATTTTAATGGGAAAGGATAGAGGGTTTTCTTACTAATTCTTTCCGTCTTGAGCCCTTGAAGTAGTTTTTATTTTAATAAATATATCATAATGGCTCTGCATTTTTTGCCTAATATATATATATATATATATATATATATATATTAGATTAATATTGAATATTAAATTTCCTATTATTAATAATAATATATTATCAACATGTATTATATGTGTTCTAAATGATCATATGATTGAAGCTACAAACATTAACACTCCCTCTCGGCTAGGGAGGATGATCAAACAAAATGTGTAGTGGTCTCTTGTGTCAATGCTTATGACCCTCACCATAGCTACACAAAACATCAATACTTCCTCTTAGCTAGGGAAGATAAAATTCATAAAAATGAAATTCACAAAAGATCCATTACTTTTAAGAGAGAAGATATCACCTCATCATGATATCTGACCAAGAATATAAAGCATCATGATATTGACTACAATTCAGAAATTTCCATAGGAAATGTATCGTTAATGTAAGGCATCATCTCTTGTGATTTGTTTCAGCCATCACACGATGTCTATCATAATAGAAGGTCAATGGTATGTTTAAGGAACTTAATCCACCATGCAGGAAATCATCTATTATGATCTATTTCAGCCATCACATGATGTTTGTCACAATAGAAGGTCAATGGTTTGTTTAAGGAACTGGATCCACCATGCAAGATATCTTCTATTATGATCTATTTCATCCATCACACTATTTCTATCACAATAGAAGGTCATTGGTCGGTTTAAGGAACTGAATCCACCATGCAGGAAATCATCGATTGTCATTTGTTTCAAAAATCACATGATTTCTATCACAATAGAAGGTCATTGGTCTATTTAACGAATTGAATCCACCATGGAGGAAATCATCTATTGTAATCTGTTTCAGCCATCACATGATGTCTATCACAATAGAAGTTCAATGGTCTATTTAAGAAACTGAATCCACCATGCAGGAAATCATCTATTGTTATCTATTTCAGCCATCAAATGATGTCTATCACAATAGAAGGTCAATGGTCTATTTAAAGAACTTAATCCACCATGCAGGAAATCATCTATTGTGATCTATTTCAGCCATCCTACGATGTCTATCACAATAGAAGGTCAGTCATTTTTTTAAGGAACTGAATCCACCATGCAGGAAATCATCTATTTTGATCAGTTTCATCCATCATGCAATGTCTATCACAATAGAAGGTCAATTTATTGTAAGATCATCACCTTTCAATAACTCTTATAAATACAAGTGATAAGCACTTGGAAGTCTAGAGGGTGGAAACAAGGTATTTCACCTTGAAATTCTCTCATAGAGAAGAACTAAATGAGAATATATCAATCTGTTGATATTTTCATCCAAGATTGATTAAGATAAAATATCAGACTCCCTCTGAATCTAATTTCAATCTTCTGAGATCCTCGTCCAAATTTATCTCTGAAGTGTCAGACTCCCTCTAAATCTAATATCAATCTTATTTTTATGCAAGAGCATTGCTAGAAAAGATCAAGGAAAATAGCTCTTATAGTACATATAGAAATAAAGATAAGAGAGAGAGACTACAAAGAGTAGATAAAAGTAATACTCAAGGATAATAAATACTTATCTTTGCATCAACATAAGTTTCTTCAATGAAGGTCCTTAAACATCCAATCAAAAACACCTTGTCATATTATTTGAGAGAGATCTCCCCTTTGAATCATCTCCCCACTAAGGATGGTTCAAATGGGAATGTAACATTGATTATTATTTCCCCCACAGTGTACAATTCCCACTCTTATATCATTGAATGATTACCATGTCTTCTTGTGAAATGAATTGATTGCTCTAAGATAGGTGACACTCTATAATTAATTATTTCTTTATAGAAAGGTACACCCTTCCTTGAATACTTACTTCTTTTTTAATGCTTGACCATGATCATAACAATAATATATCTCTTTAATGAAAGCTACTTTCAATAATTTCACATAGACCCATACACAATCCATCATAACTTTTGAACCCCACACTTTATCTCCAATATCTCTGGTGACATTCTTTAAAATTTGTTTTCACCAACATATCCCAAATTTAGCAAAATGCAATGGTGAATTTGTGAGATATGGTCCTCGTACTAAGATTGTATTTTCTAAGACAGTCAAACATTCACCATCGACAAACTACACTGTTACATTTGCAATGTGGCTTTGATACCAAGTTAAGATTTAGGATAGCTGCAAATTTAATAGCACTCTATGTTGTATGTGTTTTCCAAATTCAATAATCTCTATTTCATTTATATCGGGAATGAGGTTAGGAGAGATATGTCCCTTCATGGGATATATCTATTCATTATTATTAAGATTAATATAATGAAAATTGAGTGTGAATGTGTGTGTGTGTGTGTGTGTGTGTGTGTGTGTGTGTGTGTGTGTGTGTGTGTGTGTGTGTGTGTTTAGAGAGGCATGTCCTTTCAAGGACATGCCTCTTCCCATTAATTATAATTTAACGAAGCTTATAAAGTTTCATCAATCAATTATTAATTTAGAATAATATAATAGATTAATATTAAATATTAAATTTCCTATGATTAATAATAATAACTATAACATATAAAATAGATGTCACCAAAATGTAAGATGTCGAAAAGGGATAAGGTGGTTTGATTGTTAATTATTATTTGATTTGCTTAGAGTATGTTGATTTCCCTAACCCTACCTTACATTTAATTGAATTGTATTGATTGTGTATTGCAATTGTAATTAGGGAGAAGATAAGATGTTCCTCTTTTATTCCCAAATACACAAATGCGAGATCCAAGTTGATCAACCCAAAGGAAGGGCTAATGCACAAATGAATCAACTATCTGGAAAGGAAAATAATAATAAGGATATCCTAAATTATGTTAATTATATGTATAGATATGATATATGACAGTAATTGAAGAAATAGGAGAAGTGTACTAACCTTAAAGAATTGTAGATCAAAGAATTCTATTTTCTAAGGTCTGTAGACCGTTTCTGGAAAAACTAACATATGATCCCGAACTGGAACGCAAAGACAAAAAAAACCCAGAAATATTTTTCTGTTATGATGTCGTCTTATGAAAAAGCTCAACCTTGACCCACAAATGTCAACCCTGACCCAATAATGTCGACCATGACCTGCACAGGTCCGATAGAGAATCTGTTTGCGCCGTCTGGAAGAAAGCTGAAAAGGGTATCCAAATCTGTGTCCAAATCCACAGTCCTAAACCTATAACTGCAAGAAAAAGAAGTTTGTTTTTTGTGGGGGAGGGGTTTGCCTTGGTCAAACCCCCATTTTGGAATTAACCTCAAATATATGTAATTGAAATTGCAGAAATAGACAAAGTAAATGCTCAAATTCACCTTCCTTGTAAAAGTCCTTGTGGTGGATTTGAATCTATGGATCCACAAGTATGCTTCAAAATGTGGAATGTAGAAAGGTAAGATGTCTTCAATCTCTTTCTTGTAGATCTCCAACACCAAGTCTTGAATGGGTTCTTTAATTTGGAATAGGCTTGGAAGAAGGTGGATGGAGAGATCACAAAAAGGGTACCATGTAGCTTGAATCCTTCAATGGCCTCCAATGGATCTCCTTTATGAAAATGGATGCTTCAGAATGGATGAATTCTTGCTTGAATTCTTTCTCCTTAGCTTTCTTGGACTTCACTTGATAATTCTCTTCAATTGCTCAAGGATTCTTAGGCTTCAATAGAGGACTTAGAAAAAATGAGGGGAGAAAGGCTCCCTTTTATATGAAACTAGGGCACAATCTTCTAAGGAGGCTGACATAGGATAATTAAATTTCCATTAAAGCCTTTAACCCTAGCAGAGGACCTATATTAAATATAATTTAGGAATCAACACTTTGAAACCTGAAACAGCCGACCCGGAAGCGGTAAACACTTTTTGCAAAGACCAATATCCAAAAAATGTGAGACCCTGGGATCTGAACCCTGGGTCAAGGTTGAGGTCAACCTTGACCTATGTTAGGTTCGAGGTCAACCTTGACCTAGGTTAGGGTTGAGGTTAACATAGACATAAAATTTTGACCCTGACCTTGAAGCCCAAAATCACCAGTCTGTAGTCCAGAATGCAGAAATCAGGCTAAAAAGGAGTGGAAAGAAGGATAGAACATGGGGGAAGCCATGTCAAGATCAGGAACCCATTCAAGGCACTTTTCATGACCCCAAAAAACTTACTCGGAAGGCTTAACAATTCTATAATGGAAGTTCTTCCATTTTCTGACTATACATTTAGCCCCCACTTTAGCAAGAGTATGAGCTCAACACAAACTCTTGGTAAAGGAGAACATACAAAAAAGATAATCTTATTGGAACCAAAAGGGATAAAGAAACCCTCAAGCCCCCAAGGGACTTAAGTCTTTATCAACCCTAAGATCATGAGAAGAGAGACATCACTTAGTTGAGGAGAGAGAGAAAGGGTGTGATTATCTCACCCAATGAGAACTTATATCTCATTGTGAACCACACAAAAAGCGTAACTGGAAAGATGGAGTTGAACTGCCTAGTGAATGTGGTTACTCACTAGTCAACCCATCAGAGAGATCCATTCTTAAAGGGATAAAAACATTGTAAATCAAAAATTGGCACACTCAAGAGATCCGTGTTAATTTCAACTGGAGGGATCAAGAGATCCTAAAAAAGTAAAAATGACCATGCTTTAAGCATTAGTTTCTTTTAATCCATAAAGGGAAAAGTTTTAAATATTGAAAACTATTTTGAACATGCATGTGTGCAAAAAGTGAGTAGAGTGTATGCCCCTACGTTAAAGTCATTCCTAACACTTTAACAGGAGCAATGGTTTTAACAGAAACATCAACAACTCTACGGATTACGTTTCCACTGCGAGATGCCCCCAAAGGATGACAAATCAAGGGAAATAAAACATAAACATACATAAGAACACAAGAGGGATCTACCTAATGTGGGGTCAGTATGATCATAAGATAACATGTACATAGAAATATAATATTATTGCAAATGAATTGACCTCATTCCCTAAAGAAAGTGGAACTACAATCACAAATGAGGAAAGAAACTTAAGAATTACGAAGAGGAATATTTTTGGACCACAGCATGGAGACCAACAAGAATTAGTGCTACCATGTCACATATACAAGTAGATTGTTCAAGGAAAATAGTTACAAACAATACCACAAGGAAAACATAACATCAAACAACTTATAGAAGAATATAGATACATATAGAGGAATTGAACAATAATTTTTTGATTCCTTTATCACCTTGCATCAACAGAGTAACAAGGGTTGTATAAAATAATCTAAAAAACATTTAGAAACACATTACAAGAGAAGAAAAATACAACATATAAACACAAAAAGGGCTACCACAAAGGATGAGCCAATCAAGCATGTTTTCAACCCTCCCCATCTTGGTTTATTTTATTGATGGAAGGTGTGCAACTTGCAAGAGGGACTATATCCAATATAGTAGGAATGATAGCCAGTTCCAAACAAGGATCCTCTTGAGAATCACAGTGCTAATTACTAGGTATAATTGTTAATTGAGTTGAAATCATATGAGGTAAATTATTATCAAGATCAATGGTCTCATATTCATTACTAAGATCAATAGGATCATCGAGAGTGTCCTCCTCATCAAGGTTGATTGAAATAGGATCCAAGAAGTGAATAGGATCATCATACTCATTCATCTTGACATCATGAATATTAGCATCGAATGCATTAGGCATAGGTTTATCAAAGGTAGGTAATGAGTTTCGTATCATAGAAGCATGGGCTCTAGCATTAGCTCTACACTTCTTATGACGTTCATTAGCAGATTTATTATGTTTAACTTTATTTGACATATGTTGAGAACTAGGAGGAATGACACTGGGTTCCTTCATAGGTTCTATAGGAGGATTCTCAATAAGTTGTAATGGAAGAGTAGAAGTTTGATCAATTTTATTAGCAACAAGGGATAAAGGAGGTATTGCAGGAGTAAGCAAAAAACCACGCTTGGAATCAATCCGAGGCATACTTAACTCAGGAATTTTGCAATGTTTGTAAGCTTTATAGGATTGAAACAGATGATCAGGGCGAGGAGGACATGAGTTAGGTAATGAAGGCCAAAGGAAATCAAGAGTAGCACAATCTCTAGGCCTAGAAGGTTCAAACAAACTATGATTAATCATTTTGACTTCTCCATTATGAATGAACTTAAGACATTTATGAATGGGAGAAGCAATAGCATGCATAGCAGTTATCCAAGGTAAACCAAATTTGATTTGAAATTGATCTGAAGTAGGAATAATGATGAAGGTAGTATCTATAACTTTACCCCAAAGTTCAACAGGTAAGTTAATAGAACCAAGTGCAGGATAAAGAAAGCCATTAAAAGTTTGGATCCATGCATCAAATGAGTCAAAAAAATCATGTTGTAAGCCTTTCATAAAAATATTTTCCTCAGTAATGACATTTTTTAAAGATTTTGGATCGACTAGACAACCACGAGTAGGTATCTTAGAAATCCTAGCATAGATATAAAGGGGACCATCAAGAGCCTTAATTGTTTCAGAATCATCAAAGATAATTAAAGGTTCCCTAGGTCGCTTATCCTTAGTTTGTTTTTGAGTTTTACATCGAATTGGAAGTTGAAGTGGAGGTGAAGTATCTTGAAAAATAAGTTTAGATGGTGTAACACTATCCACATGATTAACAATGTTATTAAGATCATCCATCTTTGAATCATAAACAATGTCTACAGAAGATGGTTGAGCTATAGTATTAGTATCATGTGTAGGTAAAGGATTGGTGTAGATTTGAAGATTTT
>MU223225.1:5501377-5522896 GCA_018584345.1 Thuja plicata
ACAGTTTGAGCCAAACTAATAATTGTAGAATCATTAGAGGAAACAGGTGGCATAGAAATATTAGGAACACTAGGAAAAGTGTAAGAAGCAGCAAGAATAGAAGACACAACCGGTGGAACATTAGGAACCACAGTTGGAGTATAAGTAAAAGGAACACTATGATATGAAGGTTGTGAGGTAGGTAAAGAAACCGGTGGAGCACTCACAAGGATAGATGCGCTTTGGAGAGAAGTTATTATCAAAGGAGAGTGTAAGTAGGAATACTAGGTAGAGGAATAGAAGAAGGTCCTACACTAGTGATAATAGTTGTGAATCCTAACTCTTGAGCCTCTTAAGCTAAAGGTTTAACATTCAAATTCACAAGATGAGTAATACTACGCAAGAAATTAATACCTTGATCATTATCACAGAGAACTTTCTTAAGAGCCTTTATAGCTTGGATAGAATCTTGATTACGGTTTTTTTGGATAAGCCAATTTCCCATATTATCAAGTTCGGTTGAAAGGTTTTGTACTTGTTCAGGAGGAACTCTTAAAGCATCATCTTCATCATGAGATGAGTGAGAAGAGTTATTCTCCATAGAAAGATTGGAATTATGAGTTATCAAATTATCATTTGGGATCCTAAGGAAAGGAGAGGAAGACTCAGGATCAAAGGAACCCATAAGTCTAGCTTCTTCTATTTGGGATACTATAAGTAGGACTAGATGTGGTAAAGCTCATACACCAATATAATGCTAATGAACTAACACAAAATTTTCATCTATTGAATTTAAATGCAATTTGAAAGAACATGCAAGATCTAGCATTAACAATGTAAGTCTAACACCAAAAAAGAAAGAGTTGTCTACTGTGGGTTCACAAAAATGTAAGGTGTTGGAAAGGGATAAGGTGGTTTGATTTTTAAATATTATTTGATTTTCTTAGAGTATGTTGATTTCCTTAACCCTAACTTACATTTAATTGAATGGTATTGATTTTATATTGCAATTGTGATTAGGGAGAAGATAAGATGTTCCTCTTTTATTCCCAAATGCACAAATGGGAGATCCAAGTTTATCAACCCAAAGGAAGGGCTAGTGCACAAATGAATCAACTATTTGGAAAGGAGAATAAAAAGAAGGATATCCTAAATTTTACTAATTATATGTATAGATATTAAATATGATAGCAATTGAAGAAATAGGAGAAGTGTACTAACCTTAAAGAATTTCAGATCAAAGAATTTTGTTTTCTAATGTCTGGAGACTGTTTCTGGAAAAACTAACAGATGATCTTGAACCGGAATGCAGAGATGAACAAAACCCATAAATATTTTTCTGTTCTCATGTAATATTATGAAAAAGGTTGACCTTAACCCACAAATGTCAACCCTGACCCAATAATGTTGACCCTAACCTACACAGGTCGGACAAAGAATCTGTTTGTGTCATCCGAAAGAAAGCCAAAAAGGGTATCCAGATCTGTGTCCAAATCCATATTCTTGAACCTGTACCTATAATAAAAAGAGGTTTATTTTTTTTCAGGGAGGGGCTTGCCTTGGTCAAACCCCGGTTTTGGAATTAACCTCAAATATATGTAATTGAAATTGCAGAAATAGACAAAGTAAATGCTCAAATTCACCTTGCTTGTAAAATTCCTTGTGGCAGATTCGAATCCATGGATCCACAAGTATGCTTCAAAATGTGGAATGTAGAAAGGTAAGATGTCTTCAATCTCTTTATTTTAGATCTCCAACACCAACTCTTGAATGGGTTCTTGAATTTGGAATAGGCTTGGAAGAAGGTGGATTGAGAGATCACCAAAAGGGCACCATGTAGCTTGAATCCTTTAATGGCCTCCAATGGATCTCCTTCATGAAAAAGGATGCTTGAGAATGGATGAATTCTTTCTTTAATTCTTTCTCCTTATCTTTCTTGGACTTCACTTGATAATGCTCTTCAATTTCTCAAGGATGCTTAGGTTTCAATAGAGGACTTAGAGAAAATGAGGGGAGAAAGGCTCCCTTTTATATGAAACTAGGGCACAATCTTCTAAGGAGGCCAACATAGGATAATTAAATTTCAATTAAAGCCTTTAACCCTAGGAGAGGACATATATTAAATATTATTTAGGAATCAATGCTTCAGAACCTGAAATAGCAGACTCGGAAGCGGTAAACACTTTTTGCAAAGACCGATATCAAAAAATTGTGAGACCCTGGGATCTGAACCCTGGGTCAAGGTTGAGGTCGAACTTGACCTATGTTAGGGTTGAGGTTGACCTTGACCTAGGTCATGGTCAAGGTCAACATAGACATAAAATTTTGACCCTGACCTTGAAGCCCAAAATCACCAGTCTGCAGTCTAGAATGCAGAAATTAGGCTAAAAAGGAGTGGAAAGAAGGACAGAACATGGGGGAAGCCATGTCAAGATCAGGAACCCATTCAAGGCACTTTTCATGACCCCAAACAACTTACTCAAAAGGATAAACAATACTACAATGGAAGTGCTTCCATTTTCTAACTATACATTTAGCCCCCACTTTAGCAAGAGTATGAGCTCAACACAAACTCTTGGTAAAGGAGAACATACAGAAAAGACAATCTTATTGGAACCAAAAGGGATAAAGAAACCCTCAAGCCCCCAAGGGAATTAAGTCTTTATCAACCCTACGATCATGATAAGAGAGACATCACTTAGTTAAGGAGAGAGAGAGAGAGAAAGGGTGTGATTATCTCGCCCAATGAGAACTTATGTCTCATTGTGAACCACACAAAAAGCATAACTAGAAAGATGGAGTTGAACTGCCTAGTGAATGTGGTTACTCACTAGTCAACCCATCAAAGAGATCCATTCTTAAAGGGATAAAAACATTGTAAATTAAAAATTGGTGGGATCAAGAGATCCGTGTAAATTTCAACTGGAGGGATCAAGAGATCCTAAAAAAGTAAAAATGACCATGCTTTAAGGATTAGTTTCTTTTAATCCATAAAGGGAAAAGTTTTAAATCTTGAAAACTATGTTGAACGTGCATGTGTGAAAAAAGTGAGTAGTGTGTATGACCTTGACCTAGGTTAGGGTCAAGGTTGACATAGACCTAAAAGGTCGACCCTGACCTTGAAGCCCAGAATCAGTAGTCTGCAGTCCAAAATGCCGAAATCAGGCTAAAAAGGAGTAGAAAGAAGGAAAAAATAGGGGAGAATCCATGTCAAGATTAGGAAACCATTCAAGACACTTTTCATTACCCCAAACCACTTACTCAAAAGGCTAAACAAGTCTACAATGGAAGTGCTTCCATTTTCTGACTATACATTTAGCCTCCACTTTAGCAAGAGTATGAGCTCAACACAAACTCTTGGTAAAGGAGAACATACAAAAAAGAAAATATTTTTGGAACAAAAAGGGATAAAGAAACCCTCAAGCCCCCAAGGGAATTAAGTCTTTATCGACCCTAAGATCATGATAAGAGAGACATCACTTAGTTAAGGAGAGAGAGAAAGGGTGTGATTATCTCACCCAATGAGAACTTATGTCTCATTGTGAACCACACAAAATGCGTAACTAGAAAGATGGAGTTGAAATGCCTAGTGAATGTGGTTACTCTCTTGTCAACCCATCAGAGAGATCCATTCTTAAAGGGATCAAAACATTGTAAATTGAAAACTGGTGGCATCAAGAGATCCGTGTAAATTTAAACTAGAGGGATCAAGAGATCCTAAAAAAGTAAAAAATGACCATGCTTTAAGGATTAGTTTCTTTTAATCCATAAAGGGAAAAGTTTTAAATCTTGAAAACTATTTTGAATGTGCATGTGTGCAAAATGTGAGTAGAGTGTATGCCCCTACGTTAAAGTCATTGCTAACACTTTAACAGGAGGAATGGTTTTAATAGAAACATCAACAACTCTACGAATTACGTTTCCACTGCGAGATGCCCCCAAAGGAAGAAAAATCAAGGGAAATAAAACATAAACATACATAAGAACACAAGAGGGATCTACCTAATGTGGGGTCAGTATGATCATAAGATAACATGTGCATAGAAATATAATATTATTGCAAATGAATTGACATCATTCCCCAAAGAAACTACAACTACAATCACAAATGAGGAAAGAAACTTAAGAATTACGAAGAGGAATACTTTTGGAAAACTACATGGAGACCAAAAAGAATTAGTGCTACCATGTCACAGATCCAAGAAGATTGTTCAAGGAAAACAGTTTCAAACAATAGCACAAGGACAACATAGCATCAAGCAACATATAGAAGAATATAGATACATATAGAGGAATTGAACAACAATTTTTTGATTCCTTTATCACCTTGCATCAATAGAGTAACAAGGGTCGTATAAAAGAATCTAACAAACATTTAGAAACACATTATGGGAGAAACACAATACAACATATAAACACAAAAAGGGCTACCACAAAGGATGAGCCAATCAAGCATGTTGTCAACCCTCCCCATCTTGGTTTATGTTATTGATGGAAGGTGTGAAACTCACAAGAGGGACTATTTCCAATATAGTAGGAATGATAGCCAGTTCCAAACAAGGATCCTCTTGAGAATCACAATGCTCATTACTAGGTGTAATTGTTAATTGAGTTCAAAGCATATGAGGTAAATTATAATCAAGATCAATTGTCTCATATTCATTTCTAAGATCAATAGGATCATTGAGAGTGTCCTCATCAAGATTGATTGAAATAGGATCCAAGATGCGAATAGGATCATCATACTCATTCATCTTGATATCATGAATATTAACATTAAATGCATCAGGCATAGGTTGATCGAAGGTAGGTAATGAGTTTTGTATCATAGAAGCACGAGCTCTAGCATTAGCTCTACACTTCTTACGACGTTCATTAGCATATTTATTGCGTTTAACTTTATTTGGCATATGTTGAGAACTAGGATGAATGACAACGGGTTCCTTCACAGGTTCTATAGGAGGATTCTCAATAAGTTGTAATGGAAGAGTAGAAGTTTGATCAATTTTATTAGTAGCAAGGGATAAAGGAGGTATTGCAGGAGTAGGCAAAAGACCACAGTTGGAATCAATCCGAGGCATACTTAACTCAACAATTTTGCGATGTTTGTAAGCTTGATAGGAGTGAAAGAGATGATCAGGGAGAGGAGGACATGAGTTAGGTAATGAAGGCAAAAGGAAATCAAGAGTACCACAATCTCTAAGCCTAGAAGGTTGAAAGAAACTATGATTAATCATTTTGACTTCTCCATTATGAATGAACTTAAGACATTTATGAATGGAAGAAGCAATAGCATGCATAGCAGTTATCCAAGGTAAACAAAATTTTATTTGAAATTGATCTGAAGTAGTAATAATGATGAAGGTAGTATCTATAAATTTACCACAAAGTTCAACAATTAAGTTAATAGAACCAAGTGCAGGATAAAGAAAGCCATTAAAAGTTTGGATCCATGCATCAGATGAGTCATAAAAATCACGTTGTAAGACTTTCATAGAATTATTTTCCTTAGTAATGACATTTATTAAATATTTGGGATCAACTAGACAACCACGAGTAGGTATCTTAGCAATCCTAGCATAGATATGAAGGGGACCATCGGGAGCCTTAATTGTTTCAGAATCATCAAAGATAATTAAAGGTTCCCTAGGTCGCTTATCCTTGGTTTGTTTATGAATTCTAGGTGGAATTGGAATTTGAAGTGGAGGTGAAGGATCTTGAACAATAAGTTTAGATGGCGCAACACTCTCTACATGATTAACAATGTTATTAAGATCATCCATCTATGAATCATAAACAATGTCTACAGAAGATGGTTGAGCTATAGTATTACTATCATGTGTAGGTAAAGGAATGGTGTAGATTTGAAGATTTTGATTAGGAGGAGAAACATATTTATTCCCATTACCATCAAAATTATCAACAAACAAAGCTTTAGAATCAATCAAGTCTTGAATCTTATGCTTTAGAGTAACATTTTTCAGTATCATGGCCATTATGGAAATGGTATTGGCAGAAAGCTTTAGAATCAAAGGATTTTGAAGCTATCATGGTAGGAAGGAGAGGTCGAATTGGAGGCAAGGTAATCATACTAGCACTTAATGACCTACTCATTATACAATGCAAAGTTTCAGAGAGATGAGTAAACGTACGATTCATATGGAAAGCAGTGGATGTAGAATCACTATTAGATGTAGCCGCAACTTGATCAGCAACCACATTCGTCTGTTTATTAATTTTGACATTGTTGTTAGGTTGCTGAAACTTATTAGGATTAGGAGCACTGTCACCCTCATCAACTGGAACATGAGCCATTGGAGTGTTGCTCTCAAACTGACTCACTTGTAATTGATAATGGTGAAGTGTTGCACACAATTGTTGAAAGGAGGTAAATTAAGTTAGCAGAATCTTATCTCTAATATCTTTTTGTAAATTTTAAATAAACATATGTTGAATATCAATATGAAAAATAGGATACGAAATCTAAGCATACAAATGCTTAAATCTACCAATAAAATCAGTCAATTTTTCCTAAGTATTTTGTTTACAATGCATTAAATTAGAAAAGGACACTTGTGGTCCAATGTTATTTTGAAATTGTTGAATGAAGAAATTGGCAAGTTTAGGAAAAGAATAAATGGAATAGGGAGGTAAGGAACAATACCATTGTAAAGCCTTATCTCAAAAGGTTCTAGCAAACAATTAAGCTAAAATCCTATGGTCATGAGCATAATCACTACAAAGGATTTGAAATGTTTTAACATGAGTAATAGGATCACCTTTACCATTGTAATTTTCAAGATGAGGCATATCATCTTGCTGAGGGACAGTAGCATGAATGATGTCTAGGGATAAAGGACTACCCATATCACATGTAGGAATGCTAAATTTGGATTGAGTTAAAGATGCAAGTTGTTGTTGTAAAGATGACACATTTTTAGCTAAACTAATAATTGTAGAATCATTAGAGGAAATAGGTGGCATAGCAATATTAGGAACACTAGGAAAAGTGTAAGAAGTAGTAGGAATAGAAGACACAATCGGTAGAGCATTAGGAACCACAATTGGATTAGGGTTAGTATAAGTAAGAGGCACACTATGATATGAAGGTTGTGAGGTAGGTAAAGATACCGGTAGAGAAATCATAGGGATAGGTGCACTTGGGAGAGAAGTTTTTATCAAAGGAGGAGTGTAAGTAGGAATACTAGGTAGAGGAACAGAAGAAGGTCCTACACTAGTGACAATAGGTGTGAATCCTAACTCTTGAGCCTCTTGAGCTAAAGATTTAACATTCAAATTCACAAGATGAGTATTTCTACGCAAGAAATTACTACCTTGATCATTATCACGAAGAACTTTCTTAAGAGCCTCTATAGCTTGGGTAGAATCTTGATTATGATTTTCTTGCATAAGCCAATTTCCCATTTTATCAAGTTTGGTTGAAAGGTTTTGTACTTGTTTTGGAGGAACCCTTAAAGCTTCATCTTCATCATGAGATGAGTGAGAAGAGTTATGCTCCATAGAAGGATTGGAATCATGAGTTATCAAATTATCATCTGTGATCCTAAGGAAAGGAGAGGAAGACTCAGGCTCAAAGGAACCCATAAGTCTATGGCTTCTTCTAACTGGGATACTATAAGTAGGACTAGATGTGGTAAAGCTTATACACCAATATAATGCTAATGAGCTAACACAAAATTTTGATCTATTGAATTTAAATGCAATTTGAAAGAACATCCAAGATCTAGCATAAAAAATGTAAATCTAACACCAAAAAGGAAAGAGTTGTCTATCGCAGGTTCACCAAAATGTAACATATAAAATAGATGTCACCAAAATGTAAGGTGTCAGAAAGGGATAAGGTGGTTTGATTGTTTATTATTATTTGATTTTCTTGGAGTATGTCAATTTCCTTAACCCTAACTTACATTTAATTGAATTGTATTGATTGTGTATTGTAATTGTGATTAGGGAGAAGATAAGATGTTCCTCTTTTATTCCCAAATTCACAAATGGGAGATCCAAGTTGATCAACCCAAAGGAAGGGCTAATGCACAAATGAATCAACTATTTGGAAAGGAGAATAACAAGAAGGATATCCTAAATTCTGTTAATTATATGTATAGATATGATATATGATAGTAATTGAAGAAATAGGAGAAGTTTACTAACCTTAAAGAATTGCATATCAAAGAATGCTATTTTCTGAGGTCTGTAGACTATTCTCAGAAAAACTGACAGATGATCTCGAACCGGAATGCAGAGATGAACAAAACCTAAAAATATTTTTTCATTCTGATGTCATCTTATGAAAAAGGTTGACCTTGACCCACAAATGTCAACCCTGACCCAATAATGTTGACCCTGACTTGCACAGGTCTGACAGAGAATCTGTTTGCGCTGTCCGAAAGAAAGCCGAAAAGGGTATCCAGAACTGTGTCCAAATCTGCAGTCCCAAACCTGTACCTACAAGAAAAAGAGGTTTGTTTGTTGTGGGGGAGGGGTTTGCATTGGTCAAACCTCATTTTTGGAATTAACCTCATATATATGTAATTGAAATTGCAAAAATAGACAAAATAAATGCTCAAATTCACCTTGCTTGTAAAATTCCTTGTGGCAGATTCAAATCCGTGGATCCACAAGTATGCTTCAAAATGTGGAATGTAGAAAGGTAAGATGTCTTCAATCTCTTTCTTGTAGATCTACAACACCAAGTCTTTAATGGGTTCTTGAATTTGGAATAGGACTAGAAGAAGGTGGATGGAGAGATCACCAAAAGGGCACCATGTAGCTTGAATCCTTCAATGGCCTCTAGTGGATCTCCTTCATGAAAATGGTTGCTTGAGAATGGATGAATGCTTGCTTGAATTATTTATCCTTAGCTTGCTTGGACTTCACTTGATAATGATCTTCAATTTCTCAAGGATGCTTAGGCTTCAATAGAGGACTTAGAGAAAATGAGGGGAGAAAGGCTCCCTTTTATATGAAACTAGGGCACAATCTTCTAAGGAGGTTGACATAGGATAATTAAATTTCCATTAAATCCTTTACCCCTAGGAGAGGACCTATATTAAATATAATTTAGCAATTGACACTTCGGAACCCGAAATAGCTGACCCGGAAGTGGGAAACAGTTTTTGCAAAGACCGATATCCAAAAACTCTAAGACCCTAGGATCTAAACCCTGGGTCAAGGTTGAGGTCAACCTTGACCTAGGTCAGGGTTGAGGTCAACCTTTTCCTAGGTTAGGGTTGAGGTTTACATAGACCTAAAAGTTTTTCCCTTACCTTGAAGCGAAGAATCACCCGTCTGCAGTCCAAAGTGTAGAAATTAGGCTAAAAAGGAGTGGAAAGAAGGACAGAATAGGGGGAAGCCATGTCAAGATCAAGAACCCATTCAAGGCACTTTTCATGACCCCAAACCACTTACTCATAAGGATAAACACGTCTATAATGTAAGTACTTCCATTTTCTGACTATACAATAACATATATATTATATTATTATTAATCAACATATATTATATGTATTATATTTGATCATATGACTGAAGCTAGAAACATTAAAAGGGATTCATCCTCCTCTCTTTGAAAACTTTGAAAGTGTTCTATCATTCTAATTTTAACATGGTGGGTGATAGGTAGAGGGTTAAACCTATAGACTCCACATAAATTATAAACAATTCCACTATATGGATGATTTTTAAGAAGGGGGGATTAACCCATTATATGGACAAGTTGCACGTATGAGATCCTAAGATTACTACAATTTTTTCCTCAGCCTGGAAGGATGGTAACCCATTAAGGAAAACCTTGTAGTAGAGATAAATAATCTCCCTACATAAGGATGTAACTTTTAAAGAGAAATTTTTTTGATCTAGCCGTGAAGAAATTTCCAAAAATGGAGATTGAGAAGGAGAATTTGGTTAAGGTCTCTAAAAGAAGCTATAAAATAGCCCAAATTAATTTTAATTTGAGGGATGTCTTGAAGGTGGTTATGCAATATGTTACTCTAGATGGGAGGTTTCTAAAATATTTCAACCACCACTTTGTCCTTCTAAACCATTTTAGATACAAGGACAAAATCAATATTCTTTTTTATTTGTTGTCTTTCTTAAATGCTAGTATTAGGAATCCTAAGAAGAATCCCAACAAAAACCCCAGCCTTCATAAGAGTCTTCTCTCTTTAAATTATGAGAATATTAAAGACCTTACCTACTCTTCCAATACTTCCCCCACCTTGATGTCTAATGAGGACAAAGAGGATTTGAGCATGAGAAGTTTGAAGGATGAATGGTGTAATATGGAGATGAGGGTCTTTGAGTTTGAACTAGGGTAGACCAAAAAATTTAATAAAACAAATCTGAAACCCTCCCCTAACAATAAGAAGAAACCTAAGGGGAAAGAGGACTATTTTTCCCCTACCTCTAGAAAGGGTAAGAAAAGTAAGAAAGGAAAGAGTTTAGCTACTAACAAAGGGAAATAAATCACATAAATATTTTTAGTTCATCTCAAATGTAGGGTTTAATTCCACAATGACAAATGAATCTTCTTCTATTCCTCATACTAATAAGGATGATCATCCTATTTTTCTGAATGACAATGATGAGAATTCCCATTACATGAAGCTTGATAAGGAATTTCTTGAAGATATTCTTTGAGTTGCTCATAATGAGATTGTTTATTTCTCTAGATTTATTAAATGGAATTTATTTGAAGTCATAGATAACAAGCTTAAATATAATTCCATTAATAGTAGATAATATCAAGTGGATATTTTAGTTTATTATAATGGTGAGTGGTAGGAGAAGACCACCCAAGATTTGGACAATGGAAGAGAAGTAGTCAATTGTTGATTGTCTTCAAAAGATGGTGGATGCTATTGATAAGATGAAGAAGCATTATGAATGTTAAATTACAAGGATGGAGGATAAATTGATGACACTTAGGATAACCTTTAGTCTATCATGACTATTATTCATAAGGTCGTTAAAACCATTATTTATAGCATAAATACCAAGGTGCTTAAGTTTGAAAATATCTATTTGGATAAGAATGTGGTGGATTTAGAAATAGAAATAGAGAAAGGCCAAGAGGAAGTATATGGACTAGAAAGAGTACCAAAGGAAACTTAAAGAGGAAAGCAAGAAAATTGCCCCAAGAAATACATGACCTCAATAAGGTAGAGTTGAACATAGCCAACTTGAGGTAGAGGTTGCATAAATGCTAATGAACTTGGCTCAGGCCTTCCTCTGTTCTTCAATTTCTTTCTTGGTTGTTTTCTTGTTTTTTACTAACCCTTTTATTTTGGTTGTATGTTTTTTTATCTTTTGGCATCTATGTTTCTCTGGTAAATTCTTGTATGGATTATCTCTATTTAGATTTAAGAATTATTGTTAAAGGTATTTGGGTTCCCTAAAAACCTATTTTTCATAATAAAAAACTATAATTTAGACATGGGTTCCTTACACACTCATAACTTGTTCTTTTTGTATCGAAATTCATTTACTTTCTTTTTTTCTAAAACATGACATCTACCTAGTGCAAAAATATATTTGGAAAATTGATATATGGTAAAAAAACCTATGTTTAGTTAAACTAAATAAAATATAAGGATGTTCAAAAGGTGTAAGAATGTTAAAAAGCATAAGGATGCTCAAAAAAATGTAACATAAGTGTGAGATCACCTAACAAATTTTGTTTAGAGTAGTTAGGGTGTGGTCCTATAGAGGGGGGCTTCTTTGAAAAATGAAAAATATTATTGATAAGAATTTTAAATTTTATATAATTGACAAGAGGCAATAAAAAAGTCTAAGGTGGTGGGGTAATTTCTATCCCCTCACCCTTTTCACCCACTCAAATCTTCAGCCCTAGAAAGTAGGGATTATTACTTTTGAGGAAAGTATTTGATTTTTTCTTGTCATTTTAAATATGGTTTTAATTTTTTTAATACTAAAGTAAAACCATGAATTAAAATTTAAAATTTTATAAAGTATGTCCACTCCCATTCTACAAAAGAATGGTTGTAAGGTCAAAAATGAAACACAATCATTGTAAAATTGCTAATCATTTTTTTAAACATTCTAAAATTGTTAAACATCTAAAAATGAGCTCAACTAGAAAAAAAAATTAGTTTTAAAGAGCACATACATGTCCATACATTTATAACTGATATCCATTTATTAGTGAGATATCAAACCAATGAATACCCATATGAAACAACTAATTTTAATCTATTAATACATAAATCTATAATAAAATTAAATTTAGTAATCCAAATAAATTCAAATATAAATATTTAGTTAATAATCACAGAATTAAACTCTAACTACAATTTTATGTAAAATAAAACAACATAAGAAAAACATCAAACCGTAAAAGGAGTTAGCAAAATTTATTCAAATATTACGAATATGCTAAACTCATCTAACATGAATAAGATGCTTTAATGCAAACCCTTACAAAAATATTCAATTCATATAATGTGAACAAAATGGGTTAATGATAAACTATTACTTCTATTCAAATATACACAGCCTGCCAAGAGAAGTTCTAATATGCATTATGATAATCTTCATCTGTATAAACACTGTTCTTCACCCATAAAGAATAGATCCAAAGAATGGATTAGACTAGAAAAGATTTTTAAGAAATATTGACAAATTATTTAATTAAATCAGAGAGTAACAATAATCTTAGATCATACACTAAGAAAAATATTAAGTTAATTCTAAATATTAAACACTTTTGACCTTAAAAATCAACCTTTAGTATAACTGATTCAAGCTGTTCTGAAAGTCACAACTTAATCAATAGAAAATGATTCAATTGAACCAAAGAGCAACAACTTAATCAATGGGTGAAAAATCAAAGTTATAGTACTAATCTATCCTTATAAATTATTCAATCAGACGCCCATGCATTTTCACTTCTAATTTTTTCCGCCTCTTCCTCGATATACTCATTTCTTATGTCAAATAACACCAGAAGTTGCTCAGGCAAAAAATCTCTGATCTTGTCAACCACAGTTTTACATAAGAATTCAAAAAATTCATTTATGGTCAAGTAATTTGAAGCCTGTAAAACCCACAAAAATAAACAAAAAAATAAATGTGGAAGGTGCAACTGAGAAATTCAAGAAGAAGTACAAAACAAATTGTGTATAAAATGTAAAAACATACCATAATAAGATCAAAAACTGTTGGTTGATCAACAACCACAAACTGCCTATCCCAATTTTGCACTTCTTCCTTTGACTTACCAGATTGTCTGGCTTCGAAATGATATTTGATGTATTGAATAGCCTTTGATAACATTGTGCTGGAAATATTATGCAGAGGCATAACGGTGTCCTTGCCTGCTATTTGTATAAAAAATTTCACAGTCTCCATCTGCAAAGCAATGCCATAGTCCACCTCAGTGTGCACCATGTTTGACATCAGAAATTTCACCTTTTCTTTCTCTACCATCCCTAATTATTTCCTACAACAGAAAACTCTGAGTAAAAATTAGAGTTTAGCTCTGTAAGAAAACCCTATATAAAGTCTGCACAAGATTGTTTAATGAATGATTTCAATGTGATTCTATAAAAACTCTACAACATTCTTTATAGAAAAAAATGCTTCTTGTGCGTCGGTTAACATGAAGTGGTGCATCGGCTAACATGAAGATTATTTAACCCTTAATAGTTTAGTATAAGTTCCTATAATTTCCCTTCATAGTTTAGTATAAGTTCCTATAAGTCTTGGTTTCTTTGATTTTTGCATAATAGTTTGTGATTGAATTGTAAGAAGTTGGGGGGTCTTTCTCTACTTAACATAATAAAAAATGCTAGTACATTGTGCTTTTCTAAAATTTAAATTATATTTGTTATTCAAGTTTTATGTTTTATCTTAATTTTAAAGATATATAATGTATTTATTTTCCTATCGTTTATATTTAAACAAGGGAACATTTCATCTTGGTGTTTTAAATTAATTTTGGATTCATGCATTCATTTTCGGACCATTTACACAATTGATATATGATATATTCATGACTCACTTATGATATTTTATTCATTTATGCATTTAGCCTTTATTTAGTTATGATATTTTATCATACAAATTGATGAACCATTATATCACGTCTTATGCAAATATTCTTTATATAGGGATTTGGGCACCAATTTATAGTTGTTATTGGATAAATTATTACTACACTTATCCACAATGCTCATATTTTTAATTTCTTTTATGGATAGTGATCATAGTGTGTGTGATTCATCATATTTTTCCTTTTTTTTTTTAAATTTCCTTTTACATGATTTGATATTAGACCTGTCTATTTAAAATTATATTTATTATATGCATTTACCTTCTAGTTCTATGCATGATAAATCATCTAAAGTGGATAACAATCTATACGTACACATTTCATTGGCACACCTGTGGTGAGGATCATTCTTCCACATGTCATGATGATCTTATGTTCATAGATCCATGTCTATTCGTTATGTTTCCTCATTTCAAATATGATAGTTCTTTTTCATGGAGAGAATTTCACTATTCCTCATTTTCACCATATGGGTATTCATGATAGGAATTTGCATAAAAATTAATCTAATTAGGGGGTCATGAGACAAACTAGTAAACAAAATGTTGAATAAATCTTATTAATGCCATACAAATAAGTATAATGAAACTTAAACTAATAATGTCCTAAACTAAATTAATCTTAAATAAATTAAAATGAAAATACATGTTGACTTGGAAAGAGAGATATATTCAACTAGAAATTAGTCATTGGCTTGCATGTGGTCAATTTATGATATCAACACCCTTTCCATACGTTGTAATTTGATTAGTGGTACTAGTGACATCTTGCAGATTGATAATTGAAAAGATGGACAATTGTGGTTTTGTCAAGTCACATGCCTTAATTGGACTTTTCTGGATGAAATTTGTATTCATCTTAGTTTTAAGTGAAAAAAATCCATCCTGTTTCTATTATAATTTTGTGTTCTGGGTCCATGCATAGTGATATTTTCCATTCTATGCATTTTACTATGAGGAAGATATCAATGGCATGTGATCTAAAACTTTCATAACCTAGGGATTGCACAGAGCTTAGGAAAAATGATGAGTTATGGAGCCCATTAAAAAGCGTGGAGATAGCTCCCTATTTCACATCTATGAAATAATATAATAGGTTTTTACTTACCAAGTTCTACAATTCCAAGAAATAGGGTATCATTACCATTTGTAGTAGATCAAGTTAATAGTTACCCCAAAACTTATTGCGGAAGCTACAAGACTCAAATACGAAGATGAAAAGGTGCAGAAAAGAAACTTTGGAGACTACAAGACCTACATTATGAAATTATTCAAAAGAGGAGTATGGTCAAAGGTGGTCCAAAATGGGTATGACAAGTCTCTTTTGCCTGTCTCTTATTCTATGATTAGCTTTCATGTGTTGACATATTTTATCTGAGAACGGTGACATCAATGGTCCACATGTAATACCCATCCATGTTTTGCTTTTTAGTGTAGGATGCCATACTTTTAGGCATTGGTTTCAGTTGTTTGGCCGAATTCTTTTAGGCCACATTTCATGTGGGATGATATTATTTCATTTGATTATGATACTTGTTTATGATGTTATGATTTTACTTTATGCATAGATAGATGTGATGATGTTATCTTGTTGATTATTATTTGTCGATTTCAGTTTATGATATACTTACCCCATACTTGCATGTGTATGGTTTTCTTATATGTGAATGTACTTGTTGATGTGTTGTTGTGGTAGAGGATGGAGACGTAGTTACTTGCTTCGGTGAGATCCACACATTCGACCGATCCCTATCATTGATTGCGATATTATATTATGTATGTACATGCCTATTCTTTTGGTGACAGGATTGCAGGTACAGGGCATCGTCTTCCCTGAATTGGCAGGAGTGAGCGTGCCCACAAATATTCATCTCAATGGTAAAGAGGGGAGGTAACATACAGATCCAAAACCCTAACCTAAGCCTAATCATCCTAATGTAGGATGAGTTTCAGTGTGACTACCTTATCCAGATTTGTCTAGGCTGACAAAATTTGAATAGCCTCTCTCTTGTGTTTGTGAGTGTTTTGCTTGATTATGTTTTCAGGTGTTTTTTGGATTATTGAGTGATTTTCCATGATTAGTGAATTAATGGATTATAGTTGAATTAATGTTTTAATTATATCCTAAGTTTATTTTAAATAATTAATTAAATTGAAATATTTGAATATTTTGATTTAATTAAATATTTAATTGAAAACTATATTGTATGAGCTTATATGATTAATTAAATAATTAAATATTTGGTTGCATGCATTATTGTGACATAAATATTTAATCTATTTAATTAAATATTTTATTAATTACATGTGCATAATTGTGTTGAAAAAGTATTTCAATTCAAAAGATCTTAACTTGTAATTAGGAGTCTAGTTTGAGTTGTGGCAATAAAGCACATTTTATTTAATTAATTTGGATTTACTTTCAATTTTCAAGTTGAGTTAAACTAGGGATTGACTTGGAGAGTTGTCATTCACCTTTGCATGATTAGGGGAATTTGCATCTCTTTAGGGGGAATTGGTCATTCATTCTCTCATAACAGGTTTTTGGAGAATTGGAGAGCTCTTGGTGATTTGGGGATTTTTGAGAATTTGTGGATTGTTGTGGATCTGGGTTGCTTCAAAGTTTTTCAGGGTTTGCTATTGCTTGTGTGTGTGTGCTCAGATCTTCATTGTTGACATATCTGTGGTTGAATTGGACTTGAGGGTTTTCAGATCTGCTCTCATCATCCAAGCCACATTCCTTAGTTTCTAGCATTGGATTAAAGGTATGTTTCATTTTCCTTGTATGGATTCAATTTTGTAGATCAGAGGGTTTCAGGGATGTTTTAATGCATGTTCTTAAATTTGGTATTTTAATGGCTTATGAATGTTTTCTATGTTTTCGAGTGTTTCTAGAAACCCTAGATCCATACTTCTTTCATTTTGTATCATCTTAGCATGGTAGGGTTATGCTGTCAAAATTTCAAGAAGAAATTCCCTCTAGTTCTCCTATAAAACGAAAAATTAAACCCTTGATATAGTTGGTACTATAGAAGAAATCAAATTTATATTCAAACGGTGTTTCATGTTTTTTTTGGGGGTTTTGAGGAGCTTGGATCTATGATTTTCATAATTATATATTCTCTATTATAGTAGAGACAAGCTGTCAAAATTTCGTACTTCTATCTATTATAAAACTCTTAGAATTTGAAAGATTAAATCGGTCTATAGTCCTGACTATAGAAGAAAAATAAATATTAATCTCCATGTATTTCTCTTCAAAAAAATTAAATCAATAGGAAAAAAACCACCTCCTTGGAAAACATACAGACTGGTAAAAAAATTCACCAGTAAAAGAAAAAAAAAATATCCCATCAATTAATTCCATTTTCGGAAATTAACTTTAAAAAAAAAATGCATTTAATTGTTTTTTAGAAGGCAAACGAATTTTATTTAAATTAAACAAAACAAAAAAAAAAATTTTAAGTTTTTTAAAAAAAATTGGTTGAGGGAAGGTGGGTCCCAACCCCACCTTACCCCCGTGGCACGCGCCACCTTTTTCAAGGTGGGCGGCCTTCCCTGTAAAGGGGGAGCGCAGACCGCGCAAGGGGGGAGGGTACCCTGCGCCCCCCCCCCCCCCCCCCCACACTGTCCATAAGGACAGCGCGCTAGGCGCTGGGGGTGGGAACCCACGTGGGTCCCCCCCATCATTTAAGTTGTTTTTTTTTATTATTAATTTAATTTTTTTTTCTTTTAAAAAAAAAATATACGATACGGATTTAATTTAATTTAATTTTTTAGTTTATTTAAATTTATTTAATTTAATTTTGATTTAAAATACTTTTAAATTAAGTTAATTTTAATTATTAGTTAATTTTAAATTAGTTTAAATTTTAACTTAAGTTAATTTTTAATTTAATTTAATTTTAATTTGGTTTAGATAGTTTATTTAAATTTTGTTTAGATAATTTGACAAATGGGTAGATAATGTTTTCTTCTATTTAATGATCTTAATCAGAATTATATTAAAGGGCTAGATATATATTGCATCGGTTTTATTTACTAATTTGAATTAATAGTGAGTTATTAATTTTAAATTAATATATTAATTATCAAATTTGGCTAATGGTTCGGATGTGGTTTTTAATAAATGTGGTCGATTAGTCAAAGGAGAGTATTGTTGTTATGATCTAACGCACAAAGGAAATTTATTTTATGCATATAAAGGGTTTTAATTGGTTGAAATGTTATTCACTTACGTTGTTTTTCAGTCTTTTAAGACGTTTTGATTCCTTTGCATCTATGTGTTCTCTTGTGCTTGTATCTGTTGTTGCCTTTGGGGGCCTTAGTTGACCTAGGATGTATACAGAGGCTAGGAGGGGTTGTTTATCTTTTCTGTTACTTTATGGCGTGTGTGCTCTATGCTATTACCCTAAACTGACCATGATGACCCTTTCGATTATGTATCTGTGTGTGTACCTATATGTGACTGTTCCTGATTGTGTGGGTTACTGGATTTGGGGTACACTAGGATTGCAACCTATGCTAGATCTGTTAGGATCTCTGAGCCTAGGGTAGGTTACCTAGATGTGTAGTAGGGGGTTGCTTGCAATAAGTTTCGTGTCCATAAGAGACTACTGGGCTGCTTATTGTGGAGTTTCTTTAATAAGTGATAACTAAAGACATATTTAGATTGTAAAATGGATTAATAAAATGTAACCTCACCCATGCTTGAGTGCTAGTATAGACAAAGATGGTTTTGGGAAGATGTTAGTTACCCTGCGAGGTACCTGACATAGTTAGTGGGCCTTGTCAGTATGAAAGGACATTAGCTCCGTGTATGGTCACTTAGGTGCCGAAATCCATTGTGATTATGTGGGCTGAACTTAAGGGTTAGACGTACATGATGACACCTACCTTTATACATGCTAGATTTCCTACGTTGTCAGTTGCCTTTGGATTAGTGAGTCTTACCTTTTATGATGATTAGTACACTGGAGTAGAGAGCTATCAGGATCCCTTGCTTAGTGATTATGCCTTGTTGGTTTTGGATATCCAATTGGGATCTGTTGTTATCTCCTCAGCACTGTGGGGTGGACCTTTGTGGTTCCACACAGACAGGTGGTAGTGATTCTTTATCCATTGACATTTGACGTCCTTGTACCAGGTGCTTGATGGTTCCTTGCGGATGAGCTCTTTATGATCTTTCATCATTTACTATGTATTTCATTAATGTAATCTTGTATTAGTGTATCGCATGTGATACCTAATCTGGAATTTGTAATAGTAATTAGTTAGAGTGATTACCACATACCCTGCAACATGTGCAGAGGATGTGAGTTTATGGTAGTTTCATGGTTATCCATGAGGATTGTAATTGTGGTTATGTAAGTTGTACTTATTATATTTAATCAGATGGAATCTTTTGATATGTTGTTAGTTGTGTTTTTCTTTAAGTAATTCAACGTCATGGGACCCTTGAGTCGTGTAATCTATGTGAGTGTAAGACGTGTATAAATGGTAATTACTTCCGCATGATTTTATGTTTCTTTATGTTAAACTTAAAAAAAAAATTATTCAGCACACATAGTGACATATTCTAGGTTAATTTCTCTTGGGTTTCCTGGCGGGGTGTTACACCACGAATACTATTTTCAAATCTTTAACTATATTTTCCATGGTGACTAAATTGACCTTTTTTTCTATCTCTTTTCTTTTCTTTGTAACAAAATTTCTAAAGGGTCCTCTCCCCCTCTCAACCACCTCCTTATCTTTTCTATTTACCAACTTGAATTTGACTAGTCCCCTTTTTGGAGTCATGTCATTACCTACCCTAAGGATAAATCTAATAACATGGTTGAGAAAACTTACAACTCTGTTAGGATTGAGATAATTTAAATTAACCCTTTACTCCCTAGGAATAACAACCCTACCCCTAAAAATAAGGCCAAAGTAGCCCTTTAACAAAAGGGGCCTTGCAGCATGAATTCCTAAACGACACCCCTAAAAAATGTAATGCTTCTACTAATAAACCCAACCCTTCCAAGGCATAGAAAATAAGGAGTGAAGGTAAGAAATAGAAGAATATATTTTTTGACCTTGATGATCAGGGATAGGGCATTAAGGATGAAGTGACAACTAAGGAACCACATCAATTATTCACCTCTAGTGAAAGGTTTTCTTCCCATCTGCTTCAAAAAATACTTGAAAGGTAAAAGGATAATCTTGGATATTTAACTGGAAATCATTGAGGATTGTTCCCCTCAAGGGGAGGATCCTTGTAATGATTCTAATGATGAGGATTTTTTGGTGAAGGAGGATGACTTTGATGAGGAGGCATATAGTTCTATCGACTTCATGGTTGACCTAGAGGACTATGATAATTTAATGGACAAAATACCCCCTCGCCCATGAATCTTGATGAGAACAAATTGGGCTTGATATCTTTGGTTCCTTTCTATGAAAAATAATTAAAAAAGAATTACTAAACTAAAGACCCAAATTATAGATTTACATGGCAGAGTTAATGAACTAGAAAATAGAGAAGATTTTTTCAAGAGTAGCCACTTGTAGTAGGGAAGAGTTGTTAGTTCACTATATATTATCACTGATGGCATAGTGAGGAATTCAAAAAAAATGCCAGGGGATTGATCAGCAATAGGGTGAAGCCACCTTTGACCCGGACTTGGACTATGATGATTGGAAAGAGGACATGAATTGTATCTCAAGGAATCAAGAGCTTCTTACCAGTGAATGATGTTGTGGCTAGAGTTGGTGTATTGGGCATTTATCCATTTTACTATTTTTTCTTAATTATATTGTTGTTATTATGTTTACATTTAGGAGGAAGTATAATAGCTTAGGGTATAATTCAGTCAGTCATCATTTCTACTTGTGGTGTATTTAGTTCCTTATGGACTTCATGTCCTATGTGCATATCAACAATGTGGTTAATTACCATAGTGATTGAAATCTCAATAGTAGCGTAATAGAATTGGAGGTTATCAAATCATTATTGATTAGTCTTTTCAATACTGTGACTATTATTTATGGTTTAAATATGATCTATGGGTCTCATAAGTCTTTTTTTATTAAATTTTTGAAGTATATTTAGTAGGGTCTTTTGGGTGCTTTTGGTTGTTTCACAGGCCAGTAGTTTTTTGGTTGTTGTGAATTGTTGTGCTAATGCTGCTTTTTTTCTATGAGGGTTCAAGGCCCTTTCCCTACTAAATTAATAAACAAAAAACTCATAAAGATAAAAATATTTTAAACAAAAAAGAGATCTAGTGACCCATACAAACATTTTCGATGAGGTTTATAATAATAATATCCTAAATCTAAACTAACCATGATGAAAGAAAGAGTAAAAGATACATGTAAATGTACATGTATATGTAAATATATATGTACATGTATATATATATATATATATATATATATATATATATATATATATATATATATATATAT
>MU223225.1:5547760-5568542 GCA_018584345.1 Thuja plicata
ATATGAAAAGACACTTATGTGTCAATAATTCATTCTTTTATTTTAATAAATCTTTGCACATTTGTCTCAAATGGAGAATGAAGAGACAACTGTTTCTTTTCAAGAAACTCTTCATCCTCTCTCCTCGATTTTCTATAAATTAGGCCTCTTTTCTTCATTGAGAGGATCTTTTGTTTTGAGCATCATTACTATAGGAAATTTTAGCTTTGATCTTCATGCTTTTAGAGTATTTTCTTGCATAATTAGTATAATCTTTATTTGGAATTGAATAATTGTGTAGCTTTGATTCATCATCTATTAGTAGAAGCTAACAATTTATGCTTTAGAGCTTTTTTAATTCAATTGCTAATCAAATTCTAGCTTAAAGGCATACATTTCTAGATTGCAAGCATTCTCTTTTATAGATTAGAAGCATTTCAATCTCTTAGCTTAGTGGCACTTTTACTTCCATAGCTAGTTGCATTTCATATTTAGACTAATTGTAATCCATCTTTCATAGCTTAAAATATGTTTCAATTCGTAGAATAGCAGCATTTTCTCATATATAGATGCAGATTTCTCACAATTGATGGCTCTTCTTCACACACTTGCACTTTAAAATCCTCCGTATTAGAGATGGTCAGGTTGTTGGCTCTCGTTCTGAGGGTAAACTGCAGCAATCACACCTAATTAGGAGGCAACAGGTCACTTCAATCACATTTGCAGAGAAAACAATCCATGTTTGTCTTTGTAAATCCATTGATTGTGTAAGGACTATGTTGCATTTGTGTTGAATCAAGAGGTCCACATTCAGCATCAGACATCTCCTCTATAGAATCCTGAAATATTTGTATAAAAAAGAGACACGCTGCCAGATAAAAAGAAACACGCTCCCATACACATGACGCGCATAATGGAAAACAATAAAAAAGAAACAAGGTATAAAAAGATAGAATGCAGCGCAGGTACGCTGTCATCTTCAAGCTGGCTGGACTAGCTTAAAAAAAAAGAAACATTTTTCTCAGAATTGGTATAAAAGAACGTTCTCCTAGATGTTGCTCGCATTGGATTACAAACACAAATTTCCTACAATGTACAAGAATCCCAAGAGCCATATACAGAAAGATGAAGTAACGAAACATGTGCAAAGTAATTGATAAGAAAAGCATCCATATTTATAATTTCCAAGAAATAAAGAGCTTGTGTTTTGAGTGTTGTATTTCAAAATCCACAGTAATAGCTTTCTTCTCCAACCTTTTTCGCTCTTCCTCCCTTCCAGATTTTATGTCCACCCCTCCGTCAAAACTTACTTTCATCCTCCTTTTTTCTTTCTTTCCTTCAACACTCTGTTTTCACTCCCCAATACCAAAAACAAAGGAAACTTATTTCAGTTACGTGAGCTGTTAACAATGAAAACGGTTTTGAACATCTTCCACGTTTACCTCTCCCACTCCTCATTCATTTGTTTCAAACTAACTGTTGAGTGGACACGGAATATAGGAATATTAAAAATATTAAATTATGTGCTTTTATAAAATTTAAATTATATTTGTTATTGAAGTTTTATGTTTTATCTTAATTTTAAAGATATATAATGTTTTTATTTTCCTATCTTATATTTCATGTTTTTTTACGTTTCGTTCATATTTAAAAAAGGGAACGTTTCAACTTGGTGTTTTAAAATCATTTTGGATTCATGCATTCATTTTTGGACCATTTACACAATTCATATCTAATATATTTTATCCATTTATCCATGACTCACTTATGATATTTTATTCATTTATTAATTTGTTGACTTTTCATATGAGGTTTCATACCTATTCTTTTAAAACCCTAATTTCGTGACTTTTTGTTTAAACAGGGGAGTGGTGGAACGCTGATCGTGAGGCAGTCAAACATTTAGCATTGCTTACAGGTGGTGCACCCAATTTATCTGATGAATTTACCATCAATGGTCAGCCAGACAATCTCTATCCTTGTTCGACACCATGTATAAAATATTTTCTTCACAAAGTCAATTAACAATCATTTTGACCTAGTCTAGATGAATATTAGAGTTCACTTGGGCCGTGGGTTTGTCTCCCATTGGTCTTGGTTCGAGTCCTCGTTAAATTTAATACACATAATTTGTAAGCGAGCCACATGTGTATCATCTCTATGGAACACTGAACTGGATCGCGGGATACCCATGAGCTAACAAAAAAAAAATGACCTAATTTAGCGAGGAATAGGCAATAACACCTATTATTTTGTATGCAAGAACATTCAATCTTCTTTTGCAACAAGGCCAAACTTATCTCTTACGTATCGTCAATGATGCACTTAATGACCAACTATTTTTCAAGATAGCATCACACACATTAAGAGTTGTCTCTATGGACACTTCCTACACAAAACCCTACACAAGAAATGTGATGATGATAAGCCCAGGCCAGACTACAAATGTTCTCCTCATAGCCAATCAAGCACCAGGGAAATACTACATGGCCGCCAGAGCATACACCTCACAAACAATAAGAAACTTCGATAACACCACCACAACCACCATTGTAAACTACATGGGCTCTTCACAATCCGCCACCCCAATCCTTCCCCAAATTCTAGCCTACAATGACACCGCAACTGTTACCAGATTCAGCCGAGCACTATGAAGCCTGGCCTCGCCAGCGTATCTGGTGGATTTTCCACAAATTGTAAACAAGAGAATCTACACAACCGTAGGGTTAGGTTTACTTCCCTGCCCAATTTACACTCTTAGTCCATTTAAGATACCCTCAAAATTTTCTAATGCCATTGTGAAAATTTGAAAATGCTTCTTGTGGTCAATGGTAGAGGATAACAAGAGAATTTTATTAATATTTTGGGATTTTGTTTGTAAACAAAAAAAATCGGGGTCTTGGATTAAGGAACATCAAAACATTTAACAAAGCTCTTTTAGAAAACTGGATTTGGAGGGCCTTTTCAAATAGATGGGAATGGAATTCCATTTGGCATAGTATATATTTACATAGCATCAATTCTTTTGATGGTTTATTGGAAACTCGACAACTTCCACATAGATCTACATTATGGAATAATGTTGTTGGTGAAGTGGATGTGGCAGCGAAAGGATTTTTTTGGAAAAATCACTCAAATCATCTTAAATTTTCTAGCTTTGGATAGTATATTGTTAATTGGTGGACGAAAAGTCAATGGGTCAATTTGTCTCAAATCAGCTCAAATTTTCTCTCTATTTAAGTTTCCCTCATTTTTATCATATTATATGAGCATAATATTTAGGATACGTTGGTTTGGAAAGTGTCTCCTTTAGTGTCTTTTATGGTGACCTCTATGGTTTCTTTGCTATCACGATCTAATTCCACTCCACCTTTGTGGGCCAAAGCTTGGGTGAAAAATCTTTTTTCCAAAATTAATACTTTTGCCTAGATTTTTCTTCAAAATAAACTTTTAACTACTAATAATTTGTGCAAGAGGGGTTTTCATTTTCTCAATACATTTTATCTCTATTATTTGAATGTTGAGAATGTGTCTCATCTTTTTATTCATTGCTCCTATATCATTGATATATAGAATAAAGTGTTGCATCTTTAGAATCTTTCCTGGGTTTTTCCTAAATCCATTTAAGAATTATATGTTCAATGGAAATCTTCCTCTTCTAATAAGGCTTTGAAGTTTCAATGGTCCTATGTTTTCCCTCATTTGACCTAAGGGATCTAGAATGAATGCAACAATGGGATCTTAATTAAAACTTCTCTTCAAGCGAATATAGTGTTTGAGAATACTTTAAGGGCTATAGTGGAGAACTTTAATTGTCTCTATTGTGACCATGAAAATTAAGAGAAGCAAAGATTTATAGACTATGACTAATAGGTTTCTACCTCTTGGTGGATTAAAATGAACATTGCCTTTTTCTTTAAACCCTACCAAGAAACCAACACATGGTATTCTCTAGACTTTTCCTCCTCTTGGATGGGTTAAAGATTATTATATGGGGATACAAAGGATAACCCTAGGGCAAAAGGGTGTGGGGGTGTGATAAGGGATTAGAATGGAAATATTGTTTTTGCAGTGGTACTCCCCTTGGGTAGCCAGACTAACCACCATGTTGAAGCCATAGGGGCCTATTACGCTTTAAGGAGGGCTCATATTTTTAATTGTAAGAGACATTTGCTCAAGTAAGACAATAAAAACATAATCAAATGTCTCATAGGGGTTTATAAATTGTCTTGGATAATTTATAGTTGGATTCAAAAATATAATGATGTTTTGAAATCCTATGATGAAGATTATATATCCCATGTCTATCATGAATCCAACTATGATGCTAATTTTTTTGAAAAATGAAGGGGTTTGTGTTAAGCATTGTATTATGTTGAAAAGGGGAGACAAGTTGGATAATGATTTCAAAGAATGGATGACATATGGTGGATCTCATGAGAGGGTCAATAAATCTCATATTGCATAATTACGGAAATGACAACTCACAAATTTATTCTCATTCTTATTTGGAGTGTAGTTCAAGATGGTGGCATAAAGGTGGAATTGTTAAGATTTAGGATAGCTGCAAATGTAATAGCACTCTATGTTGTATGTGTTTTCCAAATGTAACAATCTCTCTTTCATTTATATTGGGAATGAGGCTAGGAGAGACATGTGATGGAGCTTATGAGAGGGTCAATAAATCTCATATTGGATAGTAATGGAAATGACAACTCACAAATTTGTTCCCAAATAATTGAAGATTGTGGCAAAAAGGTGGCATTGTTAATATTTCTAGGATAGCTTCAAATGTAATAGTACTCTATGTTGTATGTGTTTTCCAAATGCAACAATATCTCTTTCATTTATATTGGGAATGAGGCTAGGAGAGACATGTGATGGAGCTTATGAGAGCGTCAATAAATCTCATATTGGATAATAATGAAAATGACAGCTCACAAATTTATTTCTATTATTATTTGGAGTGTAGTTCAAGATTGTGGCATAAAGGTGGCATTGTTAAGATTTAGGATAGCTACAAATGTAATAGCACTCTAGGTTGTATGCGTTTTCCAAATGAAACAATCTCTCTTTCATTTATATTGGGAATAAGGCTAGGAGAGACATGTCGCTTCATGGGACATATCTATTCATTTTTCCTTATATTAATATGTTGGAATTAATGGGAAGTAGTACTGAGAGGGGAGGGGTGAATCAGTACCTCTAAAACTTTTAACACCTTTCTTTATTCATCATTAGTAATCATTTAATTCTGTATTACCAACCATTACTGTTATTCTTTCTTATGCATGTATATTTTGTTCACAATCTTTAATAGTTTTCAACAGTCATAGAAACATTCATGAAAAGGATAAACACATAACAAAAGATATGGTATCACCGAAAACTCTTGTTTGGAAGTAAAAAATGTGGTGGGGATGGCACCCACAAAACTTCACTATCTGCACAATGGAAGGGAGACCGTTAAGGCTTATAATTTGATCACTTCTTGTGATCTACCATGTTAGGAGTATTAAGGTGGAGACCTATTAAGATCTACTCTATTAAGATCTTTAGCAACACTAATTTAAGTGTGCACTCAGTTATGAGATTTACAATAGGACGATTAAGCCCACCTTTCTTGAAAGGATTTCATTAGTGTACTACACTTGTTAGAATGAGTACAAATCTTGACCTAACTGTATGCAATCTACTATTGCTGATTTACAGATCCATTAAATCTCTTACAGCAATAATATCACCTTAGGTGATTGATGAATACCTTTTCTCTACTTGTCGGTATCATCTTTTCTATTCTTGAAACTGACTTGATTTTGTTTGTGTCCTTCTACATGAATTCTCTGTCTGGTCTCTAGTTGCTCTTCGTGGCTACTATCTTCATTGGTCAACAACTATTCTCAATGGATTGAGCACCTATTTATACAAGTATTTGACGTATCTTGGAATTCATGCATTACAATGTTAACTCTTAGATCCAAGGTTTACAACTTGACCTTGATCTTTAGTTTGCATGTTTTAAAACATTAAAACTAATTAAAACAATAGTAAATACATTACTTCCTCCGCACATAATGGATTTAAAATAAAATCAAGAAACTATAAATACAACTTCAGTGATTTATCTGACGTGGAAAGTCAGATCCACTTTTTGCTGGATGTAACTGACTGTCGGTTCTTGGTTGTCAGTTTGAACTTGAAGTCTGTTGGCATTCCTTGACTAAACAGTTTGTCAAGTTCCCTGTATCTATTGGGTTCCTCTCTTTATTGTTTCGTCAGGTAGCACTATTTTTACTCGTCATGTTTCTTTTACCTTTTTGTCATCAGATAACACTTGATAGTGTTTGTCGGGTAACCTTGGCGTCGGATAGTGTTGTGCCCTGTCTATCGGTGTAGAGTAAACCGATGGTACAGATCATGTTTTTCTCTAAGTATACTAATGGAAAAATATAATGCCTTCAATCTCCCCCTTTGACATTAGTATCAAAAACTGATATGTGCATAATACTAAAGTGTTTTAGTATGTATACACCACAGTTATATCCTTGTCATAATATGACTCCCCCTAACTCTGTGCGCCGGTATAGTATATGTATATGTACATGTATACTTAATCAATCTCTGTATGTACATTATTTCCCCTTTCTTTTACTATACATATGATTTCCTCCTTTTGACTGAGGTGAGGGAACATATCAAATTCCCCCTTTCTTTGATACTGATGACAAAAATGTACAACTTATAATATATGCCAAAATTGAAACAAAAATGTGCAACTTACAATGTGTCAAATATGTTAGAATGGGTTTTTTTGATATCTTCAAACAGTTTCTCCCATTTTTCTTTCAGCTGCTCTAGTGCCATCTGTTGCAGCTCTATGCTTGCATGCATATCATAACTATTGTCGAGGACAGACATTTCTGGGGTGGAAATTAGAGTATTTCCCTGTGTCATATGTTGTTTCAGGAGTGTAAGTGTTGGTAAGAGCTTAACTTGGAGATCATTTACCTCATCTTTGTACTTCATCTCTGCAAAATGTATGTCCCGTCTCTATTTCCTAGCCTGTATAATTTGTTCATTGTGCAATTTAAGTGCGCCTTCCGTGTTGGTGAGACTCTATGCACTGAACTTAAGATCAACATCTATTTTTTTCTATCTTGTCGATATACTCCTGAGTGATTTGATCTATAGTGCACAATTTCTTTATTAAGGTAACAACTTCTGATATAATTGGATCAATTGTACTTACCAATTCAGATAGCTTGACCTTTTTCAGTGCCACTTCCTGGCTTATTTTCTCAACTAGCTTGAACTCATACTTTTGTTCAAGGCTCTCTTCCATAACATTCTCAGCGTCAATATTCTAAGATGTTAGTTCATCTATAAGTATGACCAGTTGATCAAGCATCAAATATTTTTTATCAATATCTATGTCAGGTACAATCTGTTAAAGTATATTTCTTGCTACTTCTAGTACCTTGGCCTCTTTTGTTGCTCTCTCCAATTTGTCTTGAATATCTTTTCTTTCACAGAGCTTAGCATATTTTTTCAATGTAGTTGGATCCAATTTTCTTGGATCATAGACTGGAATCTCAATGATTTCATCTAGAGTTATTGGATTCTTATTCTTTCCTTTCTTCTTCTTTGAGATGTGAGGGGATGCAGATGTATGAACTACCATAGCTAGTTCGTTTTTTCTCTCTGAATTACTTGGTGAAGGCTTTTTAGAGGATGCTTCTTGTGTCTTCTACTCAGGTGGTACCTATAGGTTATGTCATGAAGACATCTCTTCATTAACTTTGTGTGTTTCTGCAGAATGTGCTCCTGATTTCTTCTCTAGTTCATCCTTCTTTCCTTCTTCACCTTTCTCTATTGGTTTGTCCCCTGTTTCCTTTTGATTTTCTTTCTTATTCTGATTAGTAGAAGTATCTTTTTGATCATTGGTTGCATCTTGTTCTGTAGTTGTGTCAGTGGTTTCTTTAGCTTCTCCATCACCCTTGTCCTCGGGTGTGCTTTTTTCCTTTTAATTTGATCCATCATTGCCCTCTAGTATGTTTATTGCCTTCATTAAGATAGGCATGTTACTTTGAGTTGTAGCTTGGGCTTTTTCAATAGTGGTGTCCTGCTTGTCATTTAGAGCCTTATCAGCAGTGACATCCTCATCTTTTTGTGTATCTGCTACAGGGTCTTTTACTTTTGAGTGCGTGATTGAAGTGTCCTGCACTTGTTCATCAATAATGTTAACTATTTTACCATCTGATGTCTACAATTCTTGATGGCTTTCTTTATCATTGAGTGTTATAAATATGACATCATCTTTCTTCTGTGGATCTTTGTCTAAGTCATAGTTAGTGATGTCTTGGATGATATCATCCATGACTGTGTCTACGTTTATAGGCTCATTGTCACTTTCATTATTGTCCAGAGCAATATGCTGAGGACTTGCATTTTCTATCTCCTCCTCTCTGTGAGGTTTTTTGGTGAGAATTAATTGTTTCTCACCACTTGTTGACTCTACCGGTAGATCTAGGAGTTGTCTCCATTTAGTTTCTGTCATTAGATCCAGTTCTATAAACTTATTCTCTAGTACTTTGTATGCCCTTATTTTGGCTACAAATTTACTTGAGTGTTTCTTTAGTACTTCTTTTATTTCTTCAACTTTGGATTCAGGAGGCATCAGTCTCACAAGTACCCTTTCTCTTTCTTCTCTCTCTATTTGCAGGGCATATGAACAGTTTTGGTATACCCTTTTACCTAGCTCGTTATGTATTTGATTTAAAAAAATTTCAGGTGCATACTTGTTCTTGATCATTGACTTTATGACTGCCTCTTATATTTTATTTTGATCCTCTAGATTTAGTGTATCCCATTGTCTGATCTTCTTATCAGGCATTGTACCATGTGTAGCAATGGATTTGGCAGCTTCATTAACTATTTGATTTCTGAAGTTCTTCTTCACTACATCAGGCTCATCATCTTTAGTGTCATCCAAGTTAGCCTTTGTCCTAACCAACCTTTTCCTCTTCTTTGGTGGTGTGTTCTTGACAGTTTGTTGTCTAGTTCTTTTAGCTGGTTGCTTCCTCATATTGGTCCTTACTTGACCTTTCTTAAGTGGTGTGGTATTGGTTGTAGCTGTTTGACTCCTTGTTCTTTGATTCTTTGCAGGAGGTGGAGATGGAGGTATATCAAATTGAGTCGCCTCTTTATCTGATTTGTTTTCATCTTGTTCTTTACCGATGGTGCCCTATTCATCAGTTTTCGCTTATTGATCATGTTCTTCCTCTATAACCGATAGAATCTTCTTGAGATTCTTAATCATTTTATCCTTTTTTATATAGTCTTCTTGACTTCTAGGCCTTGTTTTATCTTAGATTTGGCCTCTTCATATGTCCCAAACCTTGGTTGTTTCTTATCAATGGGCTCATTAATTAATTCCTCAATTGCAATTGTAGCTTGATCAATATTGATCTCATAGTCTAATGGTGCTAACCAAGCTATTCTTGGTACAATCAGTTTGATATGGGTGTAATTGGTGTGTGCCATAAAACAAATCTCATCTTTATGTTTTTCAACTAGCTGTTCAGAAATCCTAGTTCTTTCCATCATCTTTTACTTGAACTCAAGGAAGTATGCATACATAACATATTCAAAATTGTCTCCTAGTGACTTAATCAATTCACTAATATGTTGGGTTATCGATTTGGTAGTGTCCCATACAAATTTTCCTACTGAAGGAAAGTATTCTTGAAAATAGAAAAAGATACACATGATAAGCTATCCAAACTTACATGTATTGGTCTTTGCAGACCTAATTTTGATCATGTTCTCATCAAGTTGTTTTAATAGGATCTCACATAGATCCATCTGAATTCCTTTTGTTACCATTTTGTAAGTTTTGCTTTTTTTTGTTGGAGAAATGTTGTTCAGTCTGCTATCCTGAAATATTTTATACCCAATAACACATGCACAAAATTTTAGCTCCTCATCGGTGATTGTGTTCACTTTGAGACCTTTGTTGTCTACTTATGCATTGGTGACTTTTTAAAATTCTTTCATGGATGGATGCTTGTGTACACTAGGCTTGTCAGTTATCAGATAACCAGTGACAATGTGAAGAACATCCTTGGTTATTTGCTTGGGTTGGTCTAGCCATAGCTTGTTGTCATGCATTCTGCTCAAGACTAACCTTATCAATTTTGTTTTGAATTCCCTTCAGAAATGTATGGAATTAGTTAACCCTTTGATCTCCAAGTGTTTATGCTCTTCCTTTATTTTTCCTTTGGCATCACATAGCTTCTTAAAAGCTTCATCCATTTCAAGATCACCTATCTCTGTGATCTTGCAGTGAATATAAGACCTAACGTCTTCTATGAGAAAAACCCTACGTGTAATTTTTGAGAACGCGCCAATTTCATTGGGTTTTGATGCAATTTATGGGAAGATTTTATACTTTGGCTCTACACATGTATTTTTCTTGATCAGTTTCACCATATTCCTCTTATCATTCTTCATCTTAGTGGTTCTTGAGGTGGTTGCCATTATATTTCAAGTTTTTAGGGTATTCTCAAAATTAGGGCTTTCTTGATAAAACAATGACAAAGATCTTTCAGTGCCTTTTTTACTTACTTCAATTCACAATAGTGATGAAAGATCTACTTGTTGTATGCTGAATTGATCTATGGTCGCTTCTGCCTTCTATTCTTTAATAGCTTGGTTTTCGTTCTGCTTTCTCTTCAAATCGTGGGTGAAAAATGAAGTTGTCTCGTTGACTATTTATAGACTTTTTGACCTAAGTCTTTGCAATAAATGCTCAACGACTCGTCAAGACATGAAGACGGGTTTCGTCAGGAGGACATTTCAAATCATCGTTAGTGAAGAAATAATTCTTTGGGCAGTTGTTAACCATTTGGCTTTTACCGACAGATATCGGTATTCAGTCATGACAACTTCTGAACTATGCTTTCTTACTGACGGGCATCAGGTTACATTGGCAATTTAGCATTTTTACTAGTTGACCCACAATTTCTGGTAACTGTAAACAACTCATTATTATGTTCACTGATGATTTTCAGTAAGTGTTTATTGACGGTGTTGCATTCTTATATTTGTAACAAGTAAAGTAATATGCATCTTTGGTTCATGGAGATTTTGACTATCTATCAATTTCTATAATGGAACTGATGCAAAATATAACTTGGTATAGTGGAGTTCCATACTTACTTGTTCAGCTCAGGTGGGGTTGGTGGTGTCACCAGATCCATTGGATGGGGTTTCACCTTTTTCATTGCTTGGTCTAGCTTCATCATTGCTCGAAGCTTTTATCCACATTTTGTCTCTTGCCCTCCGGATATCTTCAATGGTGTTTCCATTGGGATATGTGCTTCTTTCCATTAATCATTCCTTGCAATCTTTCTTGAGATGACCAATTTTATGACAGTATAAGCATGCCATTCTAGGGTTAGACCAGCCTCTAGACCTTTTGGTCCATGCTCTCATGCAGTTTACAGAAATGTGACCATATCTACCACATGTTGTACAGTTTGTCCATGTATTGTAATCCCATGTATATTGATTACCGATTCTCTTTGGTTGATAAGGAACCTTTTTTCCTTTAGGCTTCCATGCTTTATTTTTCTTTTTCCAGTATTCTTCAGATGTGTGCCCATTTATCTTGCATGTAGGACAGTATTTGTCAATGTAGGCTTCCTTCTTTGGATGTTCTATCTTACTCTTGCAATCATAAGCCTTGTGTCCTTTCTTGTTACATTTATAACAGAAACCTATGAATGAAGATGTAGGTGTAGATTTAGGAATACATTTCATTTTAGCTCTGCATACATTTTATGTGTGCCCTTTCTTTCCACAGTGCTTGCATGTCAGCTTTCTTGGTATTGGATTTTCATAGACATTCTTTGGGTTTGATGATTCTCCATTTTCGCTAAAGCCTATATCGTTGTTTTTTTTGACTCTTCATTGTCCTTCAATAAAGTCCTCCATTATTTTATTTCTTTCTTCAGCCTTTCTAATAATCTCATTATGATGTTGCTGAATTCTAACCTCATGTTTTAGCTTTTCATTTTCTTCTCTTAGTTCACCGATAATCTGTATTCTCTCAATGAGTTCCACATTTATTCTGTGTGCTTCTTAACTCATAAGGATAATCTGATTTATGAGATCATGGTGATGCTCGGCATGTCTTTGAATTTCCATTTCCTTTTCTTTTAGTTTCTCTATAATCTTCCTTATGTCATCAATATCAGGTGTCCTTTCTGTTTCAGATTTTCTAGTAGAACTCATCACATCAATCATTCTTACCATCTGGCTCTCTTGACCGATTTGGTTAATATTTATTTTTTCTATCAGATGTTGATTGATCTCCTTTAGGTTAGTGATGTTCTCTTCTAATGTATCTGATGTATTACTTGCATTTGATCCTAAAGATTCAAATAAATCTGGAATCTCTTCTTCGTGATAGTCTTTTTCATTGTTTCGGGTAGCCATACCTTTTCTCTCATCCAACAGCTCTCTCATCTTGATTCTAGCTTCTTTATACTATTCATAGAACATCTGTATCTAAAGATTTTTTTTCTCAATATTATTATCAAGTTTTTACTTCTCCATTGTATGATCTTTGCTCCTAAGCCTTTAAGCATTCCAAGAAGAGACTAAGCTCTGATACCAATTGTTGGAATTAATGGGAAGTAGTACTGAGAGGGGAGGGGTGAATGAGTACCTCTAAAACTTTTAACACCTTTCTTTATTCATCATTAGTAATCATTTAATTCTATATTACCAACCATTACTTTTATTCTTTCTTATGCATGTATTGTTTATTCACGATCTTTAATAGTTTTCAACAGTCATAGAAACATTCATGAAAATGATAAACATGTAATGTACAAGATATGGTATAAAAAAAACTCCTGTAAGGAAGTAAAACCTGTGGTGGGCATGGCACCCACAAAACTTCACTATCTGTAGAATGGAAGGGGCCGGTTAAGCCCAGAACTAACTTAAGTGTGTGCTCAGTTATGAGATTTACAATAGGACGGTTAAGCCCACCTTTCTTGAAAGGATTTCATTAGTGTACTACACTTTTTAGAATGAGTACAAATGTTGACCTAACTATATGCAATCTATTATTTCTGATTTACAGATCCATTAAAGCTCTTATGGTAATCTACTATTTCTGATTTACAGATCCATTAAAGCTCTCTCAGTGGCCTCTATTCTATTCTTGAAATTGACTTGATTCTTTTTGTGTCCTTCTGCATGAATTCTTTGTCTGGTCTCTAGTTGCTCTCCGTGGCTACTATCTTCATTGATCAACAACTATTCTCAATGGATTGAGAACCTATTTATACAAGTATTTGACCTATCTTTGAATTCACGCATTACAATGTTAACTCTTAGATCCAAGGTTTACAACTTGACCTTGATCTTTAGTTTGCATGTTTTAAAATAGAAAAACTAATTAAAACAATAGTAAATACATTTCTTCCTCTGCACATAATGGATTTAAAATTAAATCAAGAAGCTATAAATACAACTTCAGTGATTTATCTAATGTGGAAAGTCAGATCCAATTTTTTTGGGATGTAACTAACTATTGGTTCTTGGTTATTGGTTGTTGGTTTGAACTTGAAGTCTGTAGGTGTTCCTTGGCTGAATTATTCATCACATTCCCTATATCTTTTGGGTTCCTCTCTTTTTTGTTCTTTCGGGTAGCACTATTGTTACTCGTCAGGTTTCTTTTACCTTTTTGTCATCAGATAACACTTGATAGTGTTTGTCGGGTAACCTTAGCGTCGGATAATGTTGTGCCCTGTCTGTTGGTGTAGAGTAAACCGATGGTGTATATCATATTTTTCTCTAAGTATAATAATGGAAAAATATAATTCCTTCATAATATAATGATATATATATATATATATATAGAGAGAGAGAGGCATGTCCTTGAAAGAACATGCATCTTCCCATTAATTATACTTTAATCAATCTTATAATATTTCATTAATCAATTATTAATTTAGAATGATATATTAGATTAATATTGAATATTAAATTTCCTATCATTAATAATAATATATTATCAACATATATTATATGTATTCTAAATGATCATACGACTGAAGCTACAAACATTAACACTCCCTCTTAGCTAGGGAGGATGATCAAACAAAATGTGTAGTGGTATCTTGTGTCAACGCTTATGACCCTCACCATAGCTACACAAAATATCAACACTCCCTCTTAGCTAGAGAAGATAAAATTCATAAAAATACAATTCAAAAAAGATCCATTACTTTTAAGAGAGAAGATATCACCTCATCATGATACCTGACCAAGAATATAAAGTATCACGATATTCACTATAATTCAAAAATTTCCATAGGCAATGTATCCTTAATGTAAGGAATCATCTCTTGTTATTTGTTTTAGACATCACACAATGTGTATCACAATAGAAGGTCAATGGTATGTTTAAGGAGCTGAATCCACCATGCAGGAAATCATCTATTATGATCTGTTTCAGCCATTACATGATGTCTATCACAATAGAAGGTCAATGGTTTGTTTAAGGAACTGAATCCACCATGCAAGATATCTTATATTGTGATCTATTTCAGCCATCACACTATTTCTATCACAATACAAGGTCATTGGTTGGTTTAAGGAACTGAATCCACCATGCAGGAAATCACCAATTGTGATCTGTTTTAGAAATCACACGATGTTTATCACAATAGAAGGTCATTGGTCTGTTTAAGGAACTGAATCCACCATGGAGGAAATCATCTATTGTAATTTCTTTCAGCCATGACACGATGTCTATCACAATAGAAGGTCAATGGTCTGTTTAAGAAACTAAATCCACCATGTAGGAAATCATCTATTGTTATCTATTTCAGCCATCAAACAATGTCTATCACAATAGAAGGTCAATGGTCTATTTAAGGAACTTAATCCACCATGTAGGAAATCATCTATTGTGATCTATTTTAGCCACCACACAATGTCTATCACAATAGAAGGTCAGACGTTTATTTAAGGAACTGAATCCACCATGCAGGAAATCATCTATTTTGATCTGTTCCATCCATCACGCGGTGTCTATCATAATATAAGGTCAATTTATTGTAAGATCATCACCTTTCAATAACTCTTTTAAATAGAAGTGATAAGCATTTAGACGTCGTCACTTCCTCATGATGTACATAGGGGGCAGGCCCATTAAAAACATGGATTCACACACTTGACATCCACCATGCCTCAATCTAGAGGGTGGAAACAATGGATTTCACCTTGAAATTATCTTACAGAGAAGAACTAATTGACAAGATATCAATCTGTTGATATTTTCATCAAAGATTGATTAAGATAAAATATCAGACTCCCTCTAAATCTAATTTCAATCTTCTGAGATCCTCATCCAAATTTATCTCTAAAGTGTGAGAATCCCTCTCAATCTAATATAAATATTATTTTCATGCAAGAGAATCACTATAAAAGATCAAGTAAAATAGCTCTTATAGTACATATAAGAATAAAGATGAGAGAGAGAGAGAGAGTAGATAAAAGTAATATTGAAGGATAGTAAATACTTATCTATGCATCAGCATAAGTTGCTTCAATGAAGGTCCATAAATATCAAATCAAAATACCTTCTCATATTATTTGAGAGACATCTCCCTTTTGAATCATCACCCCACTAAGGATGGTTCAAATGGGAATGTAACATTGGCTATTGTTCCCCCCACAGTGTACAATTCCCACTCTTATATCACTGAATGATTCCCATGTCTTCTTGTGAAATGACTTGATTTCTCCAAGAGAGGTTACACTCTATAATTAATGCTTTCTTTATAGAAAGGTACACCCTTCCTTGAATACTTACTTCTTTGTTAATGCTTGACCATGATCATAAAAAATTAATATATCTCTTTAATGAAAGATTCTTTCAAGAATTTCACATAGACCCATACACAATCCATCATAAATTTTCAACCCCACACTTTCTCTCCAATCTCTCTAGTGAGATTCTCCAAAAAAAAAATTCACCGACATATCCAAAATTCAGCAAAATGCAATGGTGAATTTGTGAGATATGGTCCTCGTACTGAGACTGTATTTTCTGAGACAGTCAAACATTCACCATCAACAAACTACTCTCTTACATTTGCAATGTGGCTCTAATACCAAGTTAAGATTTAGGATAGTTGCAAATTTAATAGCACTCTATATTGTATGTGTTTTCCAAATTCAATAATCTCTGTTTCATTTATATCGGGAATGAAGCTAGGAGAGACATGTCCCTTCATGGGATATATATATTCATTATTATTGAGATTGATATAATGACAATTGATTCTCTCTCTCTCTCTCTCTCTCTCTCTCCCTCTCTCCCTCTCTCTCTCTCTNTTTCTCTCTCTCTCTCTCTCTCTCTCTCTCCCTCTCTCCCTCTCTCTCTCTCTCTCTGTGTGTGTGTGTGTGTGTGTGTGTGTGTGTGTGTGTGTGTTTAGAGAGGCATGTCCTTTCAAGGAGATGCCTCTTCCCATTAATTATAATTTAATCAAGCTTATAATGTTTCATCAATCAATTATTAATTTAGAATAATATAATAGATTAATATTAAATTTCCTATGATTAATAATAATAACATATATAATATATTATTATTAATCAACATATATTATATGTATTCTATTTGATCATATGACTGAAGCTAGAAAAATTAATAGGCATTCATCGTCCTCTCTTCGCAAACTTTCATAATGTTCTATAATTCTAATTTTAACATGGTGGGTGATAGGTAGAGCATTAAACCTATAGACTCCACAAAAAATATAAATAATTCCACTATATGGAGGATTTTGAAGAAGGGGGGATTAACCCACTATATGGACATGTTGCACGGATGAGATCCTAAGATTACTACAATTTTTTCCTCAGCGCAGAAGGGATGTAAAATCAATCTATTTAGGAGGAAAGTTACCATCAAGGAGAACCTTGTAGTAGAGATAAATAATCTCTCTACATAAGGATGTATCTTTTTAAAGAGAAATTTTTTTGATCTAGTGGTGAAGAAATTTCCAAAAATGGAGATTGAGAAGGAGAATTTGGTCAAGGTCTCTAAAAGAAGCTATAAAATAGCCCAAATTAGTTTTATTTTGAGGGATGTCTTGAAGGTGGTTATGAAATATGTTACTCTACATGGGAGGTTTCAAAAATATTTCAACCACCACTTTGTCCTTCTAAACCATTTCAGATACTAGGACAAAATCAATATTCTTTTTTATTTGTTGTCTTTCTTAAATGCTAGAATTAGGAATCATAAGAAGAATACTAACAAAAACCCCAGACTTCATAAGAGTCTTCTCTCTTTAACTTATTAGCATTTTAAATACCTTCCCTACTCTTCCAATACTTCCCCCACCTTGGTGTCTAATGAGGATGAAGAGGATACGAGCATGAGAAGTTTGAAGGATGAATAGTGTAATATGGAGATGGGGGTCTTTAAGTTTGAACTAGGGTACATCAAAAAATATAATAAAAAAAAATCTGAAAGCCTCCCCTAACAATAAAAAGAAACCTAAGGGGAAAGAGGACTATGTTTCCCCTACCCCTGGAAAGGGTAATAAAAGTAAGAAAGGAAAGAGTTTAACTACTAAGAAAGGGAAATAAATCACATGAATATTTTGAGTTCGTCTCAAATGGAGGGTTGAATTCCGCAATGACAAATGACCCTTCTTCTATTCCTCAAACTAATAAGGATGATCATCCTATTTTTCCGAATGACAATAATGTGGATTCCCATTACATGAAGCTTGATGAGGAATTTCTTGAAGATATTCTTTGAGTTGCTCGTAATGAGATTGTTTATTTCTATAGATTTATTAAATGGATTTTATTTGAAGTCATAGGTAACAAGCTTAAATAGAAGTCCATTAATAGTAGATAAGATAAAGTGGATATTGTAGTTTATGAGAATGGTGAGTGGTAGTAGAAGACTAGCCACGAGTTGGACAATGGAAGAGAAGTAGTCAATTGTTGATTGTCTTCAAAAGATAGTGGATGCTATTGATAAGATGAAGAAGGATTATGAATGTAAAATTGCAAGGATGGAGGATAAATTGATGAAAGTTAGGATAACCTTTAGTCCATCATGACTATTATTCATAAGTTTGTTAAAACCATTATTGATACATGAATACCATGGTGGTTAACCTTGAAAATATGTATTTGGATAAGAATGTGGTGGATATAGAAATAGAAACAGAGAAAGGCCAAGAGGAAGTATATGGTCCTAGACAGAGTACCAAAGGAAACTTAAAGAGGAAAGCAAGAAAATTTTCCCAAGAAATACATGACCTCAATAAGGTAGAGTTGAACATAGCCAACTTGAGGTAGAGGTGGTAGAAACTCTAAGGAACTTGGCTCAGGCCTTCCTCTATTCTTCAATTTCTTTCTTGGTTGTTTTCTTGTTTTTTGCTAACCCTTTTATTTTGGTTGTATGTTGTTGTATCCTTTGGCATGTATGTTTCTCTGGTAAATGCTTGTTTGGATTATCTCTTGATAAGTAGGAGATATTTTTCCACAGCAAGTCAAATTTTGATATTGCTATCAGGATTCAACTGTGTAGTTTTTGAGTCAAACTCATTGACCCATAATTCATGAGTAGTGGTTCAAATGAACCCATCTCTCATGAGAATGAATGGAACACTTAGCACTCATTGGATCTAGGTGATGCACACAGGATTATCTCTATTTAGATTTAAGAATTATTGTTAAAGGGATTTGGGTTCCCTAAAAACCTATTTTTACCGTAATAAAAACTACAATTTAGACATGGGTTCCTTACACACTCATAACTTTTTCTTTTTGTATCGAAATTCATTTACTTTCTTTTTTTCTAAAACATGACATCTACCTAGAGCAAAGATATATTTACTTAGCTTACTATTTTTCCATAAGTGTTAAAGAGAAATATTGATATATGGTAAAAAACCTATGTTTAGTTAAAGTAAAGAATATATAAGGATGTTCAAAACAATGTAACATAAGTGTGAGATCACCTAACAAAGTTTGTTTAGTGTGGTTAGGGTGTGGTCCTATAGAGGGGGGCTTCTTTAAAAATTGAAAAATATTATTGATAAGAATTTAAAATTTCATATAATTTACAAGAGGCAAGAAAAAATTCTAAGGTGGTGGGGTAATTTCTATCCCCTCGCCCTTTTCACCCACTCAAATATTCAGCCCTAGAAAGTAGAGATTATTACTTTTGAGGAAAGTATTTGATTTTTTCTTGTCATTTTAAATATGGTTTTATTTTTTTTAATATCAAAGTAAAACCATGAATTAAAATTTAAAATTTTATAAAGTATATCCACTCCCATTCTACAAAAGAATGGTTGCAAGGTCTAAAATGAAACACAATCATTCTAAAATTGCTAATAAAAATTTTAAACATTCTGAAATTGCTAAACATTCTAAAAATGAGCTCAGCTAGAAAAAAATAACCAATTTTAAAGAGCACATACATGTCCATACATTTATAATTGATATCCATTTATTAGTGAGATATCAAACCATAATGAATACCCATATGAAACAACTAATTTTAATCTAATAATACATTAATCTATAATAAAATTAAATTTAGTAATCAAAATAAATTCAAATATAAATATTTAATTAATAATCACAGAATTCAAGTCTAACTACAATTTCATGTAAAACAAAACATCATAAGAAAAACATTAAACCCTAAAAGGAGTTAGCAAAAGTTATTCGAATATTACAAATATGCTAAACTCATCTAAGATGAATAAGATGCTTTAATGAAAACCCTTACAAAAATATTCAGTTCATATAATGTGAACAAAATGGGTTAATGATAAACTATTACTTCTATTCAAATATATGTAGACTGCCAAGAGAAGTTCTAATATGCATTATGATAATCTTCATATATATAAACACTATTCTTCACCAATAAAGAATAGATCTAGAGAATGGATTAGACCAGCAAATATTTTTAAGAAATCTTGACAAATTATTTAATTAAATCATAGAGTAACAATACTCTTAGATCATACACTAAGAAAAATATTAAGTTAATTCTAAATATTAAACACTTTTAACATTAAAAATCAACCTTTAGTATAATTGATTCACGCCGTTCTGAAAGGAACAACTTAATCATCAAAAAATGATTCAATTAAAGCAAAGAGCAACAAATTAATCTGTTAGGGATTTTTTTTTCTTGTATGAATCACAGTGCTTGAAATGACTACTTGAACACTATGCCTTCTAATACTGATTCAAAGACAAGAAAAGCCTAATTGCTAAGGACTGGATAAGGTCTTCTTCATTTTTGAGCTCCACATATACTCAGGCAGGTTTTACCATTTATGATTGTTGTTTACACAGTATTTGTTGATGTGGACACTGATTTGCTATGTATCTTTTGTTAAATCAACTTATAAATCACCTTGCAAATGACCAAGCATAACCAGATGCAAGATATAACCATACAAACCATGGCTATAAGCATAACAAGAATCAGTGATACAAGGATTCTCATCCTTCTTCCTTTTATTTATAGGAGGGATAACCTAGTTGATTCACTCTTCAAGGAATCACTATAATGGATAGTGTCCTGCTGACAGAGGTCCTTATGAGTTCAGTTTATCTATTCTTAGTAACAAAGTATTATGATTGATTTGGTTTTGATATGCTGAAATAACTTAGACAAAGATAGATTATCAGACTGCTTTCTGAACCAGTGCCTATCCTTTGG
>MU223225.1:5591319-5616052 GCA_018584345.1 Thuja plicata
TGGCATCCTCAGGTGAGATATCCTCATTCTCAGGATCATAATTTTGTAAGGCCACTAGGGCTTCATTTGTAATTGTTTCTTTTCCATCCATAGTTAATTGGGACCTTATTTTCTCTATTTTGTGCCATCTCAGGAAGTCTTTAAACTCCTCTTTTTTTACAAAGCTGTCATCATCAAGGAATTTTTGTTGATGAAGCAATCCTTCATCAACACAGGCTCTGAGTGGTACCTCAACTTCATCTTCTAGGTCAGGCCGTTGCTTCTTTCCTTCCCTGATTGCTTTTCTCAGGTTATGATCATATAACCTAGTCCCAGGTACTAAGGCCTTAGCCTTATCCTTTTTCTTACTTTGTCCTTCCACTGTAGGCTTCCCTAACTCTAATTTTTGCCTCTTTGCAGTAGGTTCTTCTACATCATCTGGTTGTGTAGCAACTGTTAGATCTACAATGTGTCCTTCTGCTCCCTGCAGCTGTGGGATCTCAGCCATTTCTTGCTCTGAGGCTTTTTGTGGTGGAGGAGACATGGGAGGACATGCATAATCACTATCATCACCACTCTCATATTCTGATTCTGAGTGCTCAGGTGACTGAGCACCTTTTTTATCCAAGACTGTATCCAATTTCTCTACAAGCGCATAGTAGGTATCTATCATGGCCTTAATCCTATCAAAATATGGGAGGTCAGGGTAAAAACCCCCAAAGGAAAACCCATTTCTCTTTATTTGCTTTTCCAGTTTCAACAACTCCTAGATTCTCAGTCTTCTCATATGAATGTCATCTTCATCCAAGATGTTTCTTGTTGAATCTTCTTCTATGCATTCACAATGAACATTGGTATTAGGGATGGTAGGAGTATACAGTTTTCTAACCCCTGCCATGAAGCCCTCTGGGTCAATGTACCTATAAGGGGCTGCCCCCATTTTGTACTTCTCCAACCATTGACCCACTTCATCAATAGCATTCTTGCCAATTGTAAAATTGAGAATTTTGAACTTCCTAGGGGTTATAGTCCCCTTTTTATGCGGTACAAAGTTCTCATTATCTGTTAACATCAGCTGCCATACGAATTCCATAGCAGCTACTATCGTAAGCACATTATATGGTAACAAATGAGGTGGGTGAATACACCCATATACCCTGATGATGGTGAAATTCTCCTCCAAGAAGGAATCACCCCAGTTATTGTTTCCAAACTAGTTTTCTTTATAATTATAGGGCCTGAGCAGTTGTATGATCTTCAATGGGACTCTAGTCCTGCTTTTCCCCAAAATCTGCACAATTGGATACACAATCCAATTTTGGAAAGAACAGTAGTCACATTCCCTGGAAGTATAATTCCAAACCCTGACCCAAAACTGGATAGGATTTGGTGCTATCTGATAGAAGCTCTGAGGAGACAAGTTATTGACATCCATGATTACAAAATTGAAGTATAAGAGAAGGTGCATTAGGACTGAATAATGCAAGAATTTAGGCTCCTTCTCCTTGGGGTTCTTTAATCTTTTTTGGGTTGCAACAAAACCCTCATGCATTTCGTCAATTATATGCTGTATGTAATCATAGCTGGTGCTTGAATGCACCTCTTGCAGGTCTAGTACCATCATTAAGATGCCATCATTGATTCTCTCTACATCTCCATCAATCCCTAGCACTCTACATAGGGCATAAGTGTTATACTTAATGTAGAAGTGTAGGTCCTTGTAATAATATGGATAGGGCTCCACCATAGGACCTAAGTAATTTTTCAATTCTTTTAACATATGCTTCTGCAATAAGCCTTTTGCAATACCAGGCTTGGAACTATACATCTTCTCCTGCCTTGTCATGTCAATTTTAGTAGACATGGTGTTGAATAAGCCAAAGGCTTGCATGAATGAGTTTCTATTTAAAATTAGCAGGGCAGTGTCATCAGCCCTTTTGATGGTCTTTTTTAGGGCATCATAGTGATTTTCTAGGTCTAGAAATAGGTATACATCTAAGAAAACATCAGGAACAAGCAACCTAGCAAGACCACATGTCTAAGGGTTTGAAACTGGGATGGGCTTATCAGAATTTTTATAGAAGTAGGTGAAAAGAGAGTAACCTGTTATGCCTGGGGTCATAGCATCTCAAATGTTCTTGTATTCATCTAGGAGAACATTAGCATCGGCCTTCTTATTCTGCGTTGAACCTGGCAGGAGACAGAGAAATTCATTAGAGAAACTCGCTTTTCCTTTCTGTTCTTCTCCACTCCCTCCACTTGTTGAAGCAACACTCACAGCTCTGCTCATCCTTGCAACACCCTGAATCTCTTTTTCCTTAACTGATATTGAAACAAATCTATCTTTGAAATCAACTGACTGTTCTGAGCACAAGTTCCTGAAATTTAGAACTCTTTTATCAATTCTGGAAACACTGCAAACTGAGAAGAATATCTCTTTTTCTGAAAACTTAGCAACTTGGCTAAGAAATCTGAAAACATGGTGAATGAGAATGAATGCACCATCAACTCCTTATAGCCATCATTTAGAGTATGTAGCTCATAATTCGGAAACATCAGTTCTGCCATTAATTCGATGTGCTGTGAATTTGAACAGAAAACCTAGCCGTAGTTGCGTGAAGTTGAGAGGAAATCAAATTTTCAAAAATGAATCCTCGGAGAAATCATATAAAGTTTAAGAGAGCTGACATGTCACATTTTGATTCATTGTCTGTCTCAAATCTTAGCTACTCTTTTTGCATAGTAATTAAAATACGAGCCTGTGATTGGTTGCCGAGAGATTTACTCTATCACATCAAAAAACTGCCGCCGTTTCTTAGATCTTGTAATCAGGCGACTGCGCAATTGGATTAAGTCTCTTTGTCGTGGGCCTCTGTTATTAACCATGGTTCCATCTCAAGACTTGGCGACAATGTGCTTTATTAACTTTGGCTAACCCAAGTGATCGTCTGGCGATCACGCGACATAACTAAAATCATAGTCGCACACATTTAATAGTAAATCACCATTCTTTCTGAGACCTTGCGACTAACCATTACCATTAACCTTTACGGTTATCTCCCTGTCACTGAGTATTTAATATCTATTTTAATAGTTTGTGACAATGCCTAGTCACCCAGTCGAGAGATATAAGCCCTGAGCATTCAACTTTACCTTAACATGTTATAAGCGCCCCCCATTCCACTTCTGACGACTGCGCGACATACCCTAATCTCCAAGTCAGGAGGTCTTTTCCCCTGGGGCACTTTTCTTCTTAGACTTCATGACCATCATTGGATCTTCTGATTCTTTCATCTGATGGTTGTCTCTTAATCGCTCAATGTTTCTTACATGCCCTTAAATCATTTCCAGACATCACGACAAAAGGCAAAACACCTTAGTCTCGCTGTCGCGAAATCCATTTCTTCCTTCTGGCGACCACGCGATAACCCACTTGCCTTATGACAGATGTCACTCAATCATTGGTCCTCTTGCTGCATAACGGAAAAGTGAAGCATTATCTTGCTCTGGCGACATCCCGACTAAGCATTACTGTAAACTTGAAACGGCTAATTGTGAAGTCTGAGTCAAAATCCCTTAATCGCTGTTTCATTTCGAGACCATGCGACTGAAGGCATGACTTAACTGTTAGCTTTGGCTTGATTTGGCGATAACATGACATGAAGTAATCGTGAAGTTTGGAGACTTTTTCATGACTGTTAAGAACTTTTCGCAATCACCCGACTAAGCAGTGGGTCCCTTCTTTATGAAGCTTTATAACATAACTATCTTGCGACTACCCAACATGAAAGGAATCGCTGAGTCTCGGAACACTGAAGGAATATTCAGAAGTTAAACGAGACTACGCGACACAAGGAAAAAGCAAAGTTGTGAAGGCAATTGGAATATTCAGCTGGGGTAACGTGACAAGGCGACCTAAATTAAAATACATGCCTTAAGTGAATGAAAAAAGTAACGTTGAAACATAAGACATGACCTAGGGTTTAAATTCATCGTTTAACACTTGGATAGCCTAGGGTTTTCAGGGTTTTACAAATTTAGCAATGGTTTAGACTTGAAAACCTGAAACTTGATAGAGGTAAGGACATAATGAATGAGAGATAGCTGAATTGAAATCACCAGAAAATAGAGAGCAGGAGAAGGAACCAGGAGAACTAGCAAAAATAGGAAATACAACCAACATAATCAATGAAAACACCCAATGAAAAATCACTGTTATAGTACTAATCTATCCTTATAATGTATTCAATCATACACCCATGCTTTTTTACTCCTAATTTTTTTTGCCTCTTCCTTGGTATACCAGAAGTTTCTTAGGAGAAAAATCTCTGAGCTTGTCAGCCACAGTGTCACATAAGAATTCAAAAAGTTCATTTATGGTCAAGTAATTTGAAGCCTTCACAACCCACATAAATAAATGAACAAACAAACAAACATAGAAGGTGCAACTGAGAAATTCAAGAAGTACAAAACAAACTGTGTTTAAAATGTGAAAATATACCATAATAAGATCGAAAAGTTTTGGTTGATCAACAACCACAAACTGCCTATCCCAATTTTGCACTTCTTCCTCTGACTTACCAGATTGTTTGGCTTCCAGATGATATTTGATGTATTGAATAGCCTTTGAAAACATTGCGTTGGAAATATTATGTAGAGGCATAACGGTGTCCCTGCCTACCAGTTGTATAAAAATTTTCACAGTCTCCATCTGCAAAGCAACGTCATAGTCCACCTCAGTCTGCACCATGTCTGACGTCAGAAATTTCACCTTTCCTTTCTCTGTCATCCCTAATTATTGCCTACAATAGAAAAATTTGAGTATAAATTAGAGTTAAGATCTGTAAGAAAACTCTATATAAAGTCTGCACAAGATTGTTTAATGAATGATTGCAATGTGAGTCTATAAAAACTCTACAACATTGTTTATAGAACACAATGTTTCCTGTGCCTCGGTTAACATGAAGCAGCGTGTTGGTCGACATGAAGATTGTTTAACCCTTAATAGTTTATTTTAAGTTCCTATAATCCCTCTTAATAGTTTAGTTTAAGTTCCTATAATCCACTATTACACGAATTTACTCTCCAAGTCTTGGTTTCTTTGGTTTTTGCATAATTGCTTGTGATTGAATTGTAACAAGTTGGGGGGTCTTTGTCTACTTAATATAATAAAAAATACAAATACACTGTGCTTTTCTAAAATTTAAATTATATTTGTTATTGAATTTTAATGTTTTATCTTAATTTTAAAGATATATAATGTATTTATTTTCCTATCATTTATATTTAAACAAGGGAACGTTTCAGCTTGGTGTTTTAAATTAATTTTGAATTCATGCATTCATTTTTGGACCATTTACACAATTGATAGATGATATATTTTATCCATTTATTCATAACTCACTTATGATATTTTATTCATTTATGCATTTAGCCTTGACTCAGTTATGATATTTTATCATGCAAATTGATCAACCATTATATCACTTCTTATGCAAATATTCTTTATATACGGATTTGGGCACCAATTAATAGTTGTTATCGGATAAATTATTACTACACTTATCCACAATGCTCATTTTTTTCATTTCTTTTGTGTATAGTGATCATAGTGTGTGTGATTCATCATATTTTTCCTTTTTTTTTTTTAAATTTCCTTTTACATGATTTGATTTTAGACCTGTCTATTTAAAATTATATTTATTATATGCATTTACCTTCTAGTTCTATGCATGATAAATCATATAAAGTGGATAACACTCTATATGTACACATTTCATTGGCACATGTGTGGTGAGGATCATTCTTCCACATGTCATGATGATATTATGTTCATAGATCCATGTCTATTTGTTATGTTTCCTCCTTTCAAATATGATAGTTCTTTTTCATGGAGATAATTTAACTATTCCTCATTTCCACCATATGGGTATTCATGATAGGAATTTGCATAAAATTTACCCTAATTAAGGGGTCATGAGACAAACTAGTAAAGAAAATGTTGAATAAATCTTAGTAATGCCATACAAATAAGTATAATGAAACTTAAACTAATAATGTCCTAAACTAAATTAATCTTAAATAAATTAAAATGAAAATACATGTTGACTTGGAAAGACAGATATATTCAACTAGAAATTAATCATTGGCTTCAAACCAACAATAAAAAAATTCAAAAAAAATAGAGACCAATTCATAAAGATGTCAATATCTTTAGATATCCACATTGTAAAGATTTGAAAAGGTATAATGATGGGATTTGTGACTTCATATTAGTTATACTAGTAATGGAATTAGAGGCTATTATTAATGATTGTATGAACTCCTGGATTTGGTTAATTTATGATATCATCACCCTTTCCATATGTTGTAATTTGATTAGTGGTACTAGCGACATCTTGTAGATTGATAATTGAAAAGATGGACATTTATGGTTTTGTCAAGTCGCATGCCTTAATTGGACTTTTCTGGATGAAATTTGCATCCATCTCAGTTTTAAGTGAAAAAAATCCATCCTTGTTTCTATTATAAATGTGTGTTGTGGGTCCATGCATGGTGATATTTTCCATTCTATGCAGTTTACTATTAAGCCATTTGATAAAATGAAATTATCATTTGTGGATGTAAAAGCATGTAATGATGCAATTGATAAATAGATGTGTAATATGTGAAACTAAAATAGGTCAATCTATTGTATAAATAGATATGTAATCATTCATTTCAGAATGATGAGAGGAAGAAAGTAGCCAAGAAGCACATCTATGGATCAAACTAAGAGTTTCAAGAAGAAGAACAACAAAAGATGAATTTGGTTATAAAGAACCAAGAATCAAGGCTACTGAGAAACATAGGTATTAACCAATCACATTAGGTTATACTTTGTACATGTGATTTTAATGGATCTGTAATTTGCAATTGAAGATTGCATACACTCAGTTCAATGAGTATTTTTGTCTAAATTCTAACAAGTGTAGAAAATAGTAGAGATCCTTTCAATAAAGGTGGATTTAACAATCCTTTGTAAATCTCTTAACTGAGTGCACACAACAAAATTTTGCTAAAGCTCTTAATAGATTAGACCTTAACCAATCTCCACATAATACTCCTAACAAGGTAGATCATCAGAAGTGATCAAAATTGTAAGCCTTAATCGGCCCCTTCTAATCTGCAGATAGTGAAGTTTTTGTGGGTGTCATCCCCACCGCATTTTTTATCTTCTAACAGAGGTTTTATGTGTTACCATATCTTGTGTTATGTATCATTACATTTTATGAATGCTTCTATGAATGTTTACATGTTTGTTAAGTTTATGAATTGATATAACTTACACAAAGATAGTATAAGAAAGATGGTTGGTAATACAATTGATTACATAAAGGAATAAGGTTAAAAGAGATAAAAAAAAATTTAGAGGTACTGATTCACCCCTCCCCTCTTAGTACATACTTCTCATTATTTCCAACATAACCACCTTGTTGAAGCCAAAAAGGTATATTATTCTTTAAGAAGGGCTCATATTCTTCATTGAAAGAGATTTTGGCTTCAAGAAGACTATAACAACATCATCAAATGTCTTTAAGGGGTTTATAAACCTTCTTGGACAATTGATAGTTGGATTCAAAAATCTATTGATCTTTTAAAATCCTTTGATGAGGTTTATATATATCATCTCTGTCATGAAGCCAACCATGTCGCTATTTTTTTGCAAACGAAGGGGTTTTTATTAAGCATTGTATTATGTGGAAAAGGGGAGACAAGTTGGATAATTATTTAAAATAATGGCTGACGTATGACGAGGCTCATAAGAGGGTCAATAAATATCATTTTGGATAATTATGGAAATGACAACTCACAAATTTATTGCCACTATTATTCAGAGTGTACTTCAATATGGTGACAGAAAGGTGGCCTTATCATACTCCCTTCGTAGACTTCCTCAGTGTTATATAATTCTAATTTTAACATGGTGGTTGATAGGTCGAGGGTCAAAACCTATAGAATCCATGAAAATTACAAACAATGCCACTATATGGAGGATTTTGAAGAAGGGGTTTTAACCCATTATATGGAGAAGTTGCATGGATGTGATCCTAAAATTACTACAATTTTTGCCTCAAGGTGCAAGGATGGTAAAATCATTGTGTTTAGGGGAAAATTTACCATTAAGGAGAACATTATAGTAGAGATAAGTGATTACTCTACAGATGGATGTAAAAAATTTAAAGAGAGAAATTTTTTTGATCAAGTGGTGAAGAAATTTCCAAAAATGGAGATTGAGAACGAGAATTTGGTTAAGGTCTCTAAAAGAAGCTATAAAAAAGGCCAAAATTAAGTTATTTTTGAGATATTTCTTGAACGTGGTTATGCAATGTGTTACACTAGATGGGAGGTTTATCAAATATTTCAACCACCACTTTGTCCTTCTGAACCATTTTAGGTACCAGGACAAAATCAATTTTCTTTTTTATTTGGTGTCTTCCCTAAATGCTAGTATTATGAATCATACAAAGAATCCCAAAAAAAACCTCATCCTTCATAAGATTCTTCTCTCTTTAGTTTATGAGGGTGATCCCACAAAACTGTGTCTCCTTTTTTGGCCAAATTTGACACTGAAACGAATATTTTGAAAAACAATATCACTTTCGGACTCCTATTTATGCAAAACCATTAAAAATTTGAAGATGATGTAAACTAGTGACTTTTAGAATTTTTTTCTAGTTTCTAAATATATTTTTAATTTTTTTTTTGGATTTTATTTGTATTCATTTTTCCTTCTTCAAAATGTTGTTTGTCTGAAAATTGACATTTTTTAGGAGTGACACTCACATTGATCAACATAACATTTTTTATAAAATTTATAAGAATATAATTCTTTTGAAGTTTGTTTTGTAACACAAATATCTAGAGAATACAATTGGTTTCATTCAGTGTGGTTGAATATTTTATAGTTTATTGAGTTATGAAGTGACACTAACTATAATTTGGACATAGGTTTATTTGGATTACTCTAAATTTATTTGTACATATCAAAATTCATTTTTTCTTTGATAGAAAGGTAATATAAATACCTATTGCCTAGATATTTTTCATAATTTCTTTTCCTAATTTACTATTTTTCTAGAAATGTCAAACAGAGAAGTTGCTAAATGGTCAGACTACCTGTGTTTAGTAAAACTTAAAAAAACAAAGTCATAATAAACCCAATATATATATATATAAATCTTAATCATTAGAAATATTTATTTAAGTACTATCATCATGAATTTGGTTTTGTCAAATGAATTCATTTAATCCCACAAAAAATTAATGTCAAAGTGATTTTTTGATAGCATTTTGATGGGTGCAAAGGAGACTAGATTACAGGTGTAAGTGAAGAGTAGAGAGATTGTACCAAAGAGATTTTGATCCAAGATGATTTTATCTAACCATTTTCTATTTACTCCTTCAAATGGGACCTCTCAGGGCTTAAATTATCATATTTTCTTAAAAATGTGTAATTTCAACAAACATCATGACGTTCAAAAAAGTGGGACAAACTATTGTGGGACCACCCATGATTATTTTAAAGACCTTCCCTACTCTTCCAATATTTCCCCCACATTGGTGTCTAATGAGTATGAAGAGGATATGTGAATGAGAAGTTCAAAGGATGAAGAATGGAATATGGAGATGGGGGACTCTGAGTTTGAGCTAGGGTAGACCAAACAATTTAATAAATAAAATGTGAAACCCTCAGCTAAAAATAAGAAGAAACCTAAGGGGAAAGAGGACTATATTTTCCCTACCTCTAAGAAGGGTAAGAAAAGTTAGAAAGGAAATAATTTAGCTGCTAACAAAGGGAAATAAATCACATAGGAAGATTTTTAGTTGGTCTCGGATAGAGGGTTTAATTCTCCTATGAAAAATGACTCCTCTTCTTCTATTCCTCAACTAATATAAGGATGGTCACCCTATTTTTCCAAATGACCATAATGAGGGTTCCCATTACAGGAAGCTTTAAAAGGAATATCATAAAGATATTCTCAAAGTTTCTTGCAATGGGATTATTTATTTTCTAGATTTATTAAATGGTTTTTCTATGAAGTTGAAGATAACAAGCTTAAATAGAAGTCCATTAGCAGTAGATAAGATCAAGTGGATATTGTAGTTGGTGATAAGGGTGAGTGGTAGGAGAAGACCACCCAAGCGTTCTAGACAATGGAAGAGAAGTATTCAATTGTTGATTATCTTCAGAAGCTGAAGAAGGATTATGAATGTAAAATTTCAAGGATGGAGGATAAATTGATAAAACTAAGGGTAACCATTAGTCCATCATTACTATTAGTCACAAGGTAATTAAAATCTTTATTTATAGCATGAAGACCATGGTGGTTAACCTTGAAAATATGTATTTGGATAAGAATGTGGTGGATCTATAAATATAAAAAGAGAAAGGCCAAGAGGAAGTATATGGTCCAAGAAAGAGTAGAAAAGGGAACATAAAGAGGAAAGCGGGTATGTGTAGTATCATGGTATGCCAAAAAGTGGCAATATGAAAAGAAGTCCTAATTGGTAGACTAATTGAAAAACAACTATAACTTTCAAATGGTATAATATTTTTTTAAATCTCCAACATATGTCACATTCTATGCTTCACCTAACACAAGAAAAAAGAAAAAAAAAATCAATTTGATGAAATTTAGAGTAAGTTAAGGTGGTCAGACACGTGAGCTTTTATATTTTGGAAAACATTTAGATGAAAAATCATAATTGATTATTAACTTGGAAAAAAATTACAAAAAATATGTGCCACATCCAGACATGAGTATACTACTTATATCTAGAATATAATAAAAAAAATTTATCATTTGATTGTGTTTAAGGTGGTGAGGCATACACCTACTTCTTATCTTTTTAGTCATGGTTGATAGACTGATTGAAAAATAACTATAACTTTCAAATGGTATAACATTTTTGAGATTTGAAACTTGAGTCACATTCAATGATTTACCTACTACAATAAAAAATAAATAAAATTTTTCAATTTGATGAAGTTTAGACTAAGTTAAGGTGGTCAGACATGAGATTTTGTATATTCCAGAAAATTTGTAGTAGAAAAAACATATTTAATTATTTACTTTAAAAAAAATTACAAACAAATATGTGTCACATCCAGAGATGAGTCTACTACTTATATCTAGAATCTTGTAAAAAAATATTATCATTTGATTTTGTTTAAGGTGGTCAGACATACACCTACTTCTTATCTTTTTCCTAAAATTTTCATACTACTGCATTGAACTTTGGAATTTTTGTCATATAGAATTTTTTTTTTTCAAAAAAGGGATAGCATCTTAGAAACTATATTCAATTTTCTACAGTTTCTCTTCTTAGATATTTTTTATATAACATTTATAACATGTTCAAATTTTTATGTGAACTTGCCTAATCCTGATTTCTTGAATTTTCATTGCCACTTAAGGAGCTGTTTGGCATCCCGTGATCGTGCACATACCCAAGCAGGAAAATTTCCCCCAACACATACAGGACCTCAAGAAGGTATTTTTGAACATAGCCAACTTAAGGAAGAGATTTCCTAAATAACTTGGCTCAAGCCTTCCTTTTTTGTTCACTTTCTTGGTTGTTTTTTTTCTTTTTTTATAACCCTTTTCTTTTGGTTGTATGTTGTTGTATCTTTTGGCAGCTATGTTTCTATGGTATTTTCTTTTCTAGATTATCTCTATTTAGACTTAAGAATTAATGTTAAATGGATTTGGTCCCTTAAAAACCTATTTTTACCATAATAAAAAATATAATTTAGACATGGGATCCCTAACACACTCATAAGGATGTTCAAAACATGTAAGAATGTTTTAAAAAAATAAGGATTTAAAAAAAATGTAACATAATAGTGTGATATCACCTAACAAAGTTTGTTTAGTATCCTTAGGGTATGGTCCTATAGAGGGGGGCTTGGGTGTTTTTAGGATTATTTTAAAGTCTCACTAATTGTTCATAACATATTCAATTTAGATAACTAAATAAATTAAATAATAATTTCTAGCCCCTCACTCTTTTCACCCACTCGATCTCAGCCCTAGAAAGTAGGGATTGTTACTTTTGAGGAAAAGATTTGATTTTTTCTTGTCATTTTAAATGATTTTTTTTTTTTTAATATTAAAGTAAAGCCTCTAAGTCATATAATTACTATATCAATTTATCTGAACCAAGTTTGTAAACTTTTTACTATTATTAATGTTAATGTTTGTAGCTTCAGTCGTATGATCATTAGAATATATATAATACATGTTGATTAATAATAATATATTATATATGTTATATTATTATTAATCATATGAAATTTAATATTTAATATTAAATTATTATATTATTCTTAATTAATAATTGATTGATGAAACATTATAAGATTGATTAAATTATGATTAATGGGAAGAGGCGTGTCCTTTCTTATAAATAATAATGAATAGACATGTCCCATGAATGGACATGTCTCTCCTAGCCTCATTCCTAATATAAATGAAAGAGAGATTTTTGGATTTGGAAAACACATACAACATAGAGTGCTATTACATTTGCAGCTATCCTAAAACTTAACATGGTATCAAAGCGAGACTGCAAATGTAAGAGAGTGGTTTATTAATGGTGAATGTGTGACTGTCTCAGAAAATACAGTCTCACTAAAGGGACCATATCTCACAAATCCATCGTTGGATTTTTCTGAATTTTGGATATGTTGGTGAAAACCAAATTTGGAAAAATATCACCAAAGTGATTGGAGAGATATTATGGGGTTAAAAAGGTATGACAGACTGTGTACTGGTCTATATGAAATTCATGAAAGTGGATTTCATTAAAGAGATATATTAATTTGTTATGATCATGGTCAAGCATTAACAAAGAAGAATGTATTAAAGGAAGTGTAAATAAATAATTAATTATAGAGTGTCACCTCTCTTGGAGCAATCAAGTCATTTCACAAGAAGACATGAGTATTGTTCAACAATATAAGAGTGAGAATTGTACATTGTGGGGGGAATAATAACCAACGTTACATTTATATTTGAACCATCCTCAGCAGAGAGTAAGAAAATGGTGATCATCCACTCTAGGATGTCGATCTACATGAAGTTTGTTGATATGGATAGCATGAAAAACATTATGAACTCCTGCCGTGTGTCCACTGCAAACAACTTCAAATTTTGATGAGAGTTGATATTTCCTATATGGGTTCATCTTACAAAAGGAAATATTTGAAACTTAAGATAAGTATTCCATTTTTTATTAATTCACATGAATTATTGAGTTTTAAATTTATGCTATAATATTGGCTAGTAAAATATTGTATGCTTCTATCTTTGGTATTTATGTATGAGATAGTTTAGTTTATAAGCTATTTATAATCTCTTTCTTGCATACCTTTAAGATAGAAGCATGAGAAATTGTTTTCAGAGGGAGTCTGAATCTTCCAAATTATCTTTGGATGAGGAGCTAAGAAGATTGATATCAGACTTAGAGGGATTCTGATAGTTCATCTTAAGAAATCTTGGATGATCAACAGATTAATATCTTCTCAATGAGTTCTTCTCTATGAGAGAAATTCGAGGTGAAATCCATTGTTTTCACCCTTTGCATTGAGGCATGATGGATGTCATGTGTGTGACTCCATATTTTTAATGGGTCTGCTGCTTGTGTACATCATGAGGAAGTGACGACTTCCAAATGATTATCACTTGTATTTGTAAGAGTTATTGAAAGGTGACAATCTTACAATGACTTTACCTTCTATTGTGATAGACATCTTGTGATGGTTGAAACAGATCATAATAGATAGAACTTATGGATAGAATCGTCAATTGAGGCAATCCAAATTACAGGTCATGAGTTTGTGGATAGAATCGCTGATGGAGGCAATCCACACGAGAGCTTGTGAATAGAATCGCCGATTGAGGCAATCCACCCGGGAACTTGTGGATAGAATCACCGATTGAGGTAATCCACATTAAAGCTCGTGATTTTGTAGATAGAATCACTGATGGAGGCAATCCACATGAGATCTTGTGGATAGAATCGTCGATAGAGGAAATCCACTCTAAATCTCGTGCGTTTGTGGATAGAATCATCAATGGAGGCAATCCACACGAGAGCTTGTAGATACAATTGTCGATGGAGGGAATCCACCTAAGATCTTATGGATAGAATCATCGATGGAGGCAATCCACATCTTGAGACTATGTTTCTATTGATTACATCATGAGGATGATACTTTTATTGCTTACATCATATGATTGATGTTATCAAGTGTCATATAAGTGTTGACATTGGATTGATTTATCCTCCCTAGCTAAGGGGGAGTGTTGATGTTTTGTATAGCTATGGTGAGGGTCATAAGTGTTGACACAGGAGACCACTACACATTCTGTTTGATCATCGTCCCTAGCTAAGAGGGAGTGTTAATGTTTGTAGCTTCAGTCGTATGATCATTAGAATATATAATACATGTTAATTAATAATAATATATTATATATGTTATATTAATCGTATGAAATTTAATATTCAATATTAAATTATTATATTATTCTTAATTAATAATTGATTCATGAAACATTATAAGATTGATTAAATTATGATTAATAGGAAGAGGCATGTCCTTTCTTATAAATAATAATGAATAGACATGTCCCATGAAGGGACATGTCTCTCCTAGCCTCATTCCTAATATAAATGAAAGAGAGATTGTTGCATTTGGAAAACACATAAAACATAGAGTGCTATTACATTTGCAGCTATCCTAAAACTTAAGAATTAATAAAATATTTTGTGGCCTATTCACTTTTACCTAATAAAAAAAAACCCTCTAAGTCGTAAAATAAAATTAAAATCATGAATAAAAATTTAAAATTTATTAAGCATGACCACTCACATTCTACAAAAGAATGGTTGCAAGGTCTAAAATGAAACACAGTCATTCTAAAATTGTTAAACATTCCAAAATGAGCTTATCTAGAAAAACATTAATCAGTTTTAAAGAGCACATACATGTCCATACAATAATATACATTTATAATTGATATCCATTTATTAGTGAGATGCCAAACCATAATGAGTACCCATATAAAACAAGGAATTTTGATATAATAAAACATAAATCTATGATAAAATTAAATTTAATATTAAAAATAAATTCAAATATAAATATTTAATTAATAATCACATGATTTAACTCTAAATACAATTTTATGTAAAATAAAACAACATAAGAACTCGACATTAATAAAAAATTTAGATATTGCAAAAACCAAACATCAAACATGAAAAACATCAAAACCTAAAATTAGATAGAAAAAGTTATTTGAATATTACAAATATGCAAAACTTGTCTAACATGAATAAGATTTTTTAATGCAAACCTTTACAAAAATGTTCAATTCATATAATGTAGAAAAAATGGGTTCATGATAAACTATTAATTTTATTCAAAAAATGGATTAATGATAAACTATTACTTTTATTCAAATATACGCAGCCTACAAAGAGATTTTCTAATATGCATCATTATAATCTTCATCTGTATAAGCATTGTTCTTCACCCATAATGAATTGATCCAGAGAATGAATTACACCAGAAAAGATTTTTAAGAAATCTTCACAAATTATTTAATTAAATCAATAATAACAATACTCTTAGATCATACACTAAGGAAAATATTAAGTTTATTCTATTTACTGAACACTTTTAATCTAAAAATCAACCTTTAGTATATAAGTGATTCAAGTCGTTTCAATAGGAACAACTTAATCAATAAAAACTATTTAATTGAACCAAAGAGCAACAACTTAATCAATGAAAAAAACAAGTGAAAAATTAGAGTTAGAGTACGAATCTATCCTTATAATGTATTCCATCATATGCTCCTAATTTTCTCTCCTAATTTTTTCTTCCTCTTCCTCAGATATTCATTTCTTATGTCAAATAACACTAGAAGTTGCTTAGGTACAAAATCTCTGATCTTGTCAGCCACAGTTTCACATAAGAATTTGAAAATCTCATTTAAGAAGACCCACATACATTAAAAAAACTAACAAAGAAACGTACAAGATGGTTATGAAATATGTTACTCTAGGTGAGAGGTTTGTCAAAGCTTTCAACCACCACTTTGTTCGAGGACATATCAATATTATTTTTTATTTGTTGTCTTCCCTAAATGCTACTATTAAGAATCATAGGAAGAATCCCAACAAAAACACCATTCTTCATAAGAGTATGCTCTCTTTGATTTATGCGCATTTTAAAGTCCTTCCCTACTCTTCCAATACTTTCCCCACCACGATATCTAATGAATATGAAGAGGATATGAGCTTGAGAAGTTTGGACGATGAAGAGTGGAATACGGAGATGGTGGACTCTAAGTTTGAGCTAGGGTAGAACAAACAATGTAATAAACAAAATGTGAAACCCTCACCTAACAATAAGAAGAAACCTAAGGGAAAAGTGGACTCTTTTCCCTACCTCTAGGAAGGGTAAGAAAAGTGACAAAAGGAAGAATTTAGCTGCTAACACGGGGAAATAAATCAGAGGTAGATTTTTAGTTGGTCTCGGATAGAGTGTTGAATTCCGCTATGACAAATGACTCGTCTTCTTCTATTCCTCAAACTAATAAGGATGGTCGTCCCATTTTTCCTAATGACCATAATGAGGATTCCCATTACATGAAGGTTTATAAGGAATGTCATGAAGATATTCTTGGATTTTCTCATAATGTGATTGTTTATTTTTCTAGATTTATTAAATGGGTTTTCTATGAAGTCAAAGATAACAAACTTATAGAAGTCCATTAGTAGTTATTAATATCAAGTGATACGGTAGTTGATGGTAAGGATGAGTGGTAGGAGAAGACCATCCCAAATATTTTGGACAATAGAAAAGAAGTAGTTAATTGTTGATTGTATTCAAAAGATGGTTGATTGTCTTCAGAAAATTGATATATGTTGAAAACCCTATGGATGTTATCACCTAAAAAAAATTGTTTAGTGTCTACAGGGTGTGGTCCTATAGACGGGTGCTTCCTTAAAAATTCACCTTCCTTAAAAATTCACTGGGTATTTTTAAGATTATTTTAAAGTGAGAGGTTCTATGAACTTTGTAATGGAATTCATGCTTAAAAGCTTAAGCTTCACAATTTATGGAAGCCAGTAGTCTCACTAATTTTTCATAAAATATTAAATTTAAATAACTAAATAAATAAATAATATTTATAATAATTTATAATTTTATATAATTGACAAGGTAAGAAAATAGTCTAACGAGGTGGGGTAATTTCTAGCCCCTCACCCTTTTCACCCACTGAAATATGCTGCCCTAGAAAGTAGGGATTCTTACTTTTAGAAAAGATTTATTTTTTTCTTGTCATTTTAAATATGAGTTTATTTTTTTTAATATTAAAGTAAAGCTTCTAACTCTAAAATCAAAGGAAAACCATTAATTATAATTAAAACTTTATAAAGTATGTCCACTCCCATTCTACAAAAGAATGGTTGCAAGGTCTAAAATGAAACATAGTCATTCTAAAATTGATGAACATTCTAAAAATGAGCTTATCTAGAAATAAGAATAGTCAATTTTAAAGAACACATACATGTTCGTATCTATTTATTAGTGAGATGCACAATCATAATGAGTAACCCTATGTAACAAAGAATTTTGATCTAATAAAATATTAATCTATAATAAAATCAAATTTAATTATCAAAATGAATTCAAACATAAATATTTATTTAATAATCACAGAATTCAACTCTAACTACAATTTTATGTAAAAAACATGCAACATAAGAACTCGACATTAATAGAATTTATAGATATTGCAGAAACCAAACATCATAAACATCAAACATGAAAAACATCAAAACCTTAAAGTATATAGAAAAATTTATTTGAATATTACGAATATGCTAAACTCCTCTAACATGAATAAGATGTTTTAATGCAAACACTTAAGAAAATGTTGAATAAGATTATATAATGCAAACACTTAACAAAATGTTCAATTAATATAATGTGAACAAAATGGGTTAATGATAAACTATTACTTCTATTCAAATACACATAGCCTGCCAAGAGAAGTTCTAATATGCATCATGATAATCTTCATCTGTATAAACATAGTTCTTCACCCATAAAGAATAGATCCAGAGAATGGATTAGAACAACAAAGATTTTTAAGAAATCTGGACAAATTATTTAATTAAATCAGAGAGTAACGATGGTCTTATATCATACACTAAGAAAAATATTAAGTTAATTCTAAATATTAAACACTTTTAACCTAAAAAAAAACCTTTAGTATAACTAATTTGAGCCGTTCTGAAAACAACAACTTAATCAATAAAAATTATTCAATTGAACCAAAGAGAAACAACTTAATCAATGAAAACACAAAGTGAAAAATCAAAGTTATAGTACTAATCTATCCTTATAAAGTATTTAATCATATGCCCATTCATTTTCACTCCTAATTTGTTCTGCCTCTTGCTCGGTATACTCATTTCTTATATCAAATAACACCCAAAGTTGCTCAGGCGATAAATCTCTTATCTTGTCAGCCATAGCCTGACATAAGAATTTGAAAAGCTCATTTATGATCAAGTACTTTGAAGCCTGCACAACCCACATAAATAAACAAACAATCAAATGTAGAAGGTGTAAAAACATACCATAATAAGACCGAAGAGTGTTGGTTGATCAACAACCACAAACTGCCTATCCCAATTTTTCACTTCTTCCTCTGACTTACCAGATTTTTTGACTTCTAAATGATATTTGATGTAATTAATAGCCTTTGATAACATTGCACTGGAAATATTATGTAGAGGCATAACGATGTCCCTTCTTGCCAGTTGTATAAAAATTTTCACAGTCTCCATCTGAAAAGCAACGTCATAGTCCACCTCAGTCTGCACCATGTCTGATGTCAAAAATTTCACCTTTCCTTTCTCTTCCATCCCTAATTATTGCCTACAACAGAAAACTCTGAGTAGAAATTAGAGTTTAGCTCTGTAAGAAAACTCTATACAAAGTCTGCACAAGATTATTTAATCAATGATTGCAATGTGATTCTATAAAAACTCTACAACATTTGTTATAGAACGGAATGTTTCCTACATGTCGGTTAACATGAAGTGGCACATCAGTCGACATGAATATTGTTTAACTGATGAGGGGTGCTCCCCTTATTAACACAAACACACAACAAAATTGAGAATAACAAGATTTGCAAAAGACAGGAAATGGGCTTTCTATTATCCACCATGAAATGAAATTACAATATTCTAAAAAATAACATGCACCTTCAGATATGCAACATGCACAGCCACATGGGAATTTTATTACAATAATCTGCAAGCTAGAGCCACCAGCTACATAACCCAGAACTTCCCTAGACAACCATAAGGGCCTTTAATATATAACCAATTTTAACCGCCCAAGAAGACTCTAGAAATCAAACCCTAAAGTTTGAGGCCGACCAACCCTAAGATATTATTATTAATTTTTATTGCATTAGAGTAGGCCCAAACAACTTCGGAACCCAAGAAGAAATTTTGAAGAAAGTTTAATATTTTCAAGTTTAGGTAGCGCAACTTTTGGAGACCATAACTCATCAAGCGTTGATCCACTGGGCTCCCGTAACCCAATTTTGGAAATTCCACGAAGTTCTCTACAACAATTATCTTAGGATTTCCCACTCAACCAGGGTTTCCACCCCATTCGGAGCCTCTAAAGCCTTCAAAACTAAGTTCAAAGTTTCTATACCCTACTGCCAATACTAAAAATATCTGATATCTACAAAACTAGACTTGATCTGGCAATGAAACTTTACTTGCAGGCTGATACAGTCAAAGTTAACCTCCAGGGAAGAAAATAGAACATTATGAGCTCAAAAAAAAATAACTTACTAAGAATAATAACATTCCAGAAATAGTAACTCTGCATAAAATAGCCCTTATTAAAAAGAAACCAGAAAATATTTGTTTTGGGTTGATGCAAGATTGCTCTTACACCCAGGATGCTCCTGCATCAGACACTCGGGGTAATTTGAGAAGTGACCCTATCACGTCTCAAGTGGTAAAAGGAAAACCAAGATGGTTAATGTCTTCCCTTGATAGCCATGATGAATCTTCAACAGGTCATCCTTTCCATTTGACCAAATATTCTTCATATGTCTTGTTCCTTGTGCTTCTCCCAACACGACTGTCCAAAATGTCTTCAATATCCTCTATAACTAAAGTAGTTGCTGGAATATTCCAATGTTCTTCTATGATCTAATCCTCAACACCTCCCTCATGATATTCTTTCAAATATGAAATGTTAAATATTGGTGAAATATTGAGTTCACTGGGCAAATATACTTCATAAGCATTTCCTGAATCATGCTTCTTCAGTATTTTGCATGGTCCAAACTTCTTCATCTTCAACTTATTATATGTTCATACTGGAAATCTCTCCTTTCTCAAATGAACCATGACTTCATCTCCCACCTGTAATTTCGTATGCCTCCTTTTCTTGTCTGCCTTAGCCTTGTATTATGTATTCATATTATTAATATGCTACCACACCTCCTCATGCAAATTCTTCAAGTGTTCTGCAAAGTCTTCAGCATCAGTGCTACTTGTCTCTCCTTTGTCACACTTTCTTAATTCTGATGCATTTTTGGGACTACTTCCATACACTATTTGGAATGGTGATTTGCCAATTATCCTATTGATATAATTATTATATGCTAATTCTGCCTGTGTTAAAACCAAATCCCATCCCTTTGGTTTATCTCCAACCAAGCATCTCAATAGGTTTCCCAAACAACTATTCACAACTTCTGTCTGTCCATCAGTTTGTGGATGGTGTGCTAAGCTGAACTTCAAATTTGTCTTCAACTTTTTCCACAAGGTTCTCCAAAAGTACCCAAGAAACTTAGTGTCTCGATCTGAAACTACGCTCTTTGGTAATCCATGTAGTCTTACCACCTCTGTGAAAAACAATTCTGCTACATGAACAACATCATTAGTCTTCTTGCAAGGAATGAAATGTGCCATTTTTGAAAACCTATCCACCACTACAAAGATGGAATCATGCCATGTCTGAGTTCTCAGTAGGCCAAGAACAAAGTCCATACTAATATCCTCCCATGGCTTCTCTAGTGCAGCTAATGGTTGATACAACCCTGTATTTTGCTTCACTCATTTTTCCATCTGACATACCCTGCAAACTTGTACAAATTTCTTAACATCCTGCTACAACTGTGGCCAATAATAATTCTCACTAGCTAGAGAAATGGTTTTATCTCGCCCAAAATGTTTGGCCAGTCCTCCACTATGATTTTCTTTGATTATATTCTCCCTCATGGAGCTCTTTGGAATGCACAACTGACTACCTCTCAACAACATATCATCCTAGATTATGAAATCCAACCATTTGGTTCTATCAAGAGTAACAGGTTCTCTACAAGCTTTCCAAGCTTTGCCAAAATCCAAATCTTTAGGATACAAAATATTGAGTTCCTTGAACCTAACAACCTCAATCTGCATCTGTGTCAGAAAAATAAGTCTTCTACTAAGGGCATCTACAACGCTATTAGACTTCCCACTCCTGTGTTTCAAGACAAAAGTTTAACTTTGCAAAAGCTCAACCCATTTCAAATGCCTTTGATTCAACTTTCCTTGACTATTCAAATATTGCAAAGCTTGATGATAAGTAAATAAAACAAATTCTTCTGGAAAAAGACAATGAATTCACTTCCTCAATGCCTGAACTATAGCATAGAACTCGTGATCATAAACAAAATATTTTCTCTTTGCATCATTCAACTTTTCACTAAAATAAGCAATGGGTTTACCTTCCTGACTCAAAATTGCTCCAATGGCATTACCACTAGCATCACAGTCTACTTGAAACACCTTGTTAAAATCTGGAAGTGCTAAAATAGGTTGTTCCGTAAATTTTCTTATCAACAATTTAAAACTCTTATCTTCCCTGATAGTTCACTTAAACTCTTTCCTATCCCCTCTCATTGTTTCAGTCTTGAGGGTTCATAGATACTACGGAAACCTCAAAAGAACTTTCTGTAAAAGCTATCCAAACCATAAAAATATCTTACCTCAATAGCACTCCTTGGGGTAGGCCATTCAAGGATAGCTTGCACCTTCTCTGGGTCCATTTTTAGACCTTCTACTGAGACTACAAATCTGAGATACACTAACTCCTTCACAAAACTGCACTTCTTCAGATTAATCAGCGACTTTTCTTCCCTTAACCTCTCAAATACCTTATGAATATGCATCATATGTTCTTCCAATGTCTTACTGAAAATGAAAATATCATCCAGGTAAACAATAACAAACTTACCCAAAAATTCTTTTAGTACTTCATTCATGAGGCGCATGAATGTGCTAGGTGCATTGGTTAGCCCAAAAGGCATGACTAACCACTCATACAAGCCCTCCTTTTTCTTGAAGGCTATCTTCCATTAATCTCCTTCTCTGATCCTGATTTTGTGATATCCACTCTTTAGATCTATCTTTGTGAAATACTCAGCTCCACTCAAACAATCCATAATATCATCCATTCTTGGCAAGGGAAATCTATACTTGATAGTGATCTTATTGATAGCTCAAGAATCTGTACACATCCTCCATTCTCCATTTTTCATTGGTGCTAATACTACTGGTACAACACATGGACTCAGGCTCTCTTAGATCAATCCCTTCTACAACAACTCGTGAACTTGTCTATTCAATTCTTCACTCTCTGCTGGAGTTATCCTATGGGCTACCTTGTTTGGAAAACTAGCCCCTAGGATCAATTCCATTTAATGACTGATCTTCCTCACTAGTGGTAATCCATAAGGTACATTATCAGAAACAATATCCTAAAACTCCTCCAACAAGTCTGCAACTTCTGCAGGTACATATTCTACTTCTTCTTTACCCACTTTTGGAATCATGGAAAAACACATATACTCATGTCACATACCTTCTAAGAACTTTCTTCCATCAACTAAAAAAATTCTGGCATTACTACATACCTTTTCTATTGTTTCCTTCAATGGCTTCAGCTTGTGTCAGACTCCATCCTTTTTCAGAGAATAAGTATTAGCATGCCCATCATGTATGGCATGCCTATCGAACTGCCAAGGCCTTCCCAGCAACAAATGACATGCATCCATGGGGATGATATTGCAAAGTACCTCATCTTGATAACTTCCAATCTTGAACTTCACTAAGCACTGCTCGTTGACCAGGACCATGTGGTCATCCTACACCTAGGAAATTTGGTATGGATGTTGGTGCTTTTAACTTTTTAGCTTCAACTTTGTGACCATTTCTTCTGATACTAGGTTATCAGTGCTTCCACCATCAATAATCACATCACAACACTTATCCTTGCACTTGCATCTAGTGCTAAATAGGCTCTTCCTCTTATTTGAGCTCTTCTCTTCATTTATCAGGATCCTCCTAACGACTAGGGTTTCTCCTCTCTCAGCATCATTTGAGTGTTCTGACTGAGCTTCTTCATTTCCATGTGCAACTCTTGCATGGCCTTTAGTCCTCCTATCTTTCCTTCCTTGACATTGTGGGCATTCATAGGCTTGGTTTCCTTCTTCTCCGCAATGGAAACATGTCCCCCAAAAACCTCCTCTTCCTGGTCCTTTCCCTCTTCCTCTACCTCTCTGATCCCTATTATTTTTGTCATGGGGATGATTGTAATTATTTCCCCTTTGATTATGGCTGCTACTTGACTCATCATTCCTTTTCTGATCTTCATTTTGGCCTCCATATGACTATCTACCAAATCTTCCACCACGACCTCTTCTAGCTTGCTTTCTTTCAAAAAATTTGTTAAGCTTCTCTTCCACCCTTTCGTAAAACTGGTATGCCTCTTCAATACTTATCATTCTAACTAGACTCAACTCATCCTAAATACATGGCCGCAATCCATAAAGATAACAAGCAACTTTTTCCTTCTCAGGTTTTGCATGACCTATTCTAATGAGGACTCGATAGAACTCTTCTGTGTACTCTTGCACAGATTTTCTCGCTTGTTTCAACCCTTGCATTTTTCTCAGCAAATCTAGCTCATAATCAATGGGAATAAACTATCTCTTCAACTTCTCCACCATTCGGTCCCATCTAGTGATTTTTTCCTTTCCACCTTGTTGGGTGAGTAGGAGTCGCCATATTTTGAACTTTTCAAGTTCTCGTGTCTTCATTAGTGAAAGCTTCTCTCTGTTCATTCTTCCACCTTGTTGGTCCTTCCACGAGCCTTCACGCATTTGAGTTTGTCAAATCCAAGCTTTCAGTGTCGTTTGTACCCGTTTGGTCCATTTTAAAACCGATAACATATCGTTTCGAGTCATTTGAATCACTTCGAACCTCTTCGAACTCCGGTTTGAAGTAGTTTGAAGGAGTTCAAAAGCGGCCTAAGTCCTTTATTACTAACGATGTGTTATGCAGGAAAGCGCACGGCATTTTCCTCTTGAGAGGAGTTGAACCTCTTTGAACCTCTTCGAAATCCAGTTCGAAGGAGTTCAAAGTAGTTCAAATGAGCTGCCGACGTGATCAATAATGATGCGATGTCCTGACAAGACGCGCTGGTTGACGTGGCGTGATTTCATTGGGCGGGCCAGTACACGGAAAATGAGGCAATCACTTGCACGAATTGGAAATATTTGGTTTGAGATTGAATGATGATGATCGAAAAGGTGGC
>MU223225.1:5616152-5637786 GCA_018584345.1 Thuja plicata
CGCCAACATAGAAGCAATGCTAATCTTAAACCGAGGTCAATTGCCAAAGCAAGTGGAGAAAATTCAGAAAATGAGATGGGAGAAAAATGCCACGCATGCCAAGTTGATCGCGTTGAAGAACTTACACACCCCGCCCACTCAGGAATTACTCCGATTTTACCAGTCCTGGAAGCTCGTAAAGGTTGCCACATCACCAGATGCATGAGAAAACTGAATCAATTTCAGTTTGTTTACTCAATTTTCTCCGATTTAAGTCTTTTCTGGAAACTGGTCTTTAACTGTTAACTGTTTCTTGTTTTAATGGGGTCCGAGAAGCCGGGTTTTTCTGGAGGCTTTCTCGGACCGTTCAAACTATTTAAGCTGGCGCTTAAGACTTGGAAGGGGTTAGAATAGATTAGCATAGAAGAAAAGATAGCAATTTTTTTTGAAGCAGTAGTGTAATTTCCTTTTTCTGTCTTTGCAGTAGTTTGAATGACTGATGATAACTGGACTTTGAGCCAGTCTTACCTGGATACTCATGCATGAAAATATTTTTATCTTTGAATCAGATAGTGAAATACATGTGTTCTACTTTGGGAGAATTATATATTGATCTCGTGTATGTGCAATGCAGTTTCAGTCATTTATTGTAGTTCTCTGAATTATAGTTTTCTGTAGATGAGCTTTTAGTCTTTTTCTGATTTTCTCAATCAGTTTCTTAGCTTACTTTTCCTGAACAGAGTAGTTTCCTATTTCATTATTTGGTTTTGCAAGTTACTGTTATTCTACCTCATCCGTCTAGGAATGATTGAGAGATCTTTTACTGCTTTTCAGTTAAAATCTTATATGTTAAAATTGCATTTTCAATTCGTGAATATTTTATAAAGGGAGCTGTACCTTTTTGCAAAATTCAGAGGGAAGCAAAGTAAATGCTTGTCCTACTGTTGTGTAACTATTTGTTTTCAAAGGCATAGAGTTGAAAGATAATTATCTGAGTATAAAGAGAACAAATCTGTTAGCCAACACACCTCTATTCCTCTCCAATTGAATCTCTTGCCACCAAATTTTTGCATGGCCCTTCAATTTGGCCTTCACAAATTTGACCTGATCTAGGTCTTTGACATCTTCATACTCAAAATATTCTTCTAGATCATTGATCTAGTCAATCAACTCCTCAGGGTTAAGATTTTCTGAAAACATGGGAACATCAATCTTCGGTCTCTTTCCAATCTTTGAAATGGCCCTCAAAAGCCTATCCTCTTCAAGATTTCTAGGCACTTATGTTGCTTCCTAATCACCTTGTCCTTCTTCTTCAGATTCTTCTTCACTTTCATCTCTAACCAAAACATTCAGTCCTCTACGCAGCTCCTCTTGCAATGCTTTCACTTGTCTCTGGAGGATTCTAAAACCCTCTTTTGTCACACCTCCAGCTCTTGTGCCACGGTTCCTTCGTGGAGGAACTTTTTGGCTCTTATTGCACGAACCCACAACCATAGTCCTGATGCAAACTACCTCATAGTCGGAAATCTCTCCACACACTCAGGAACTCCTACTCTGATACCACTTGATGAAGGGTGCTCCCCTTATTAACACAAACACACAACAAAATCAAGAATAACAAGATTTGCAAAAGACAGGAAATGGGCTTTCTATTATCCACCATGAAATGAAATTACAATATTCTGAAATATAGCATGCACCTTCAAATATGCAACATTCATAGACACATGGGAATTTTATTAAACATGCATAGACACATGGGCATTTTATTACAATAATCTACAAGCCAGAGCCACCAGCTGCATAACCCAGAACTTCCCTATACAACCCTATGGGTCTTCAATATATAGCCAATTTTAACCACCCAAGAAGACTCTAGAAATCAAACCCTAAACTTTGAGGCCAACCAACCCTAAGATATTATTATTCATTTTTATTACATTAGAGTAGGCCCAAACAACTTTGGAACTGAAAAATAAATTTTGAAGAAAATTTAATATTTTCAAGTTCAAGTAGCGCAACTTTCAGAGACCATAACTCATCAACCGTTGATCCACTGGGCTGTCGTAACCCCATTTCAGAAATTCCAAAAAGTTCTCTACAATGCTTGACCTTGCCTTGCCCAATCTGTCAAGGTTTTGACCCCATTCGGGTCCTCTAAAGCCTTCAAAACTGAGTTGGAAGTTTCTTTACCCTGCTGCCAATACTGAAAATATCTGATATCTACAAAACTAGACTTGATCGACAATAAAGTTTACTAGTAGGCTGATACAATCAAAGTGAACCTGTAGGGAAGAAAATAGAACATTATGAGCTCAAACATAAAACTTACTAAGAATAGTAACTTTCTAGAAATAGTAACTTTGCACAAAATAGCCCTTATTGAAAAGGAACAAGAATTTTTTTTTTTGGGTTGATGCAAGATTGTTCTTACACCCAGGATGCTCCTGCATCAGACACCTAGGGTAATTTGAGAAGTTACCCTGTCATGTCTCAACTTGTCAAAGGAAAACCAAGATAGTTAACCTCTTCCCTTGATAGCCTTGATGAATCTTCAACTGACCATCCTTTCCATTTGACCAAATATTCTTCATATGTCTTGTTCCTTGTGCTTCTGCCAACACGATTGTCCAAAATGTCTTCAATGTCCTCTGTAACTGAAGTAGTTGCTAGAATATTCCACTGTGCTTCTATGATCTGATCCCCAACACCTCCCTCATGATATTCTGTGAAATCTGAAATCTTAAATACTGATGAAATATTGAGTTCACTGGGTAACTCTACTTTATAAGCATTTCCTGAATCATGCTTCTTCAGTATTTTCCATGGTCCAAAATTCTTCATCTTCAACTTATTAAAAGTTCCTACTGGAAATCTCTCCTTTCTCAAATGAACCATGACTTCATCTCCCACCTGGAATTCCTTATCCCTCCTTTTCTTGTCTGCCTTAGCCTTGTACTGTGTATTCATTTTATTAATATGCTGCTACACCTCCTCATGCAAATTCTTCAAGTGTTCTGCAAAGTCTTCAGCTTCAACGCTACTTGTCTCTCCTTTGTCCAACTTTCTTAATTCTGATGCTTTTTTGGGACTACTTCCATACACTATCTAGAATGGTGATTTACCAGTGCTCCTATTGACATAATTATTATATGAAAATTATGCCTGTGGTAAAACCAAATCTAATCCCTTTGGTTTATCTCCAACCAAGCATCTCAACAGATTTCCCAAACTCCTATTCACAACTTTTTTCTGTCCATCAGTCTGTGGATGGTGTGTTGAGCTGAAATTCAAATATATCTTCAACTTTTTCCACAAGGTTCTCCAAAAGTACCATTCAAACTTGGTATCTCGATCTGAAAGTATGCTCTTTGGTAATCCATGTAGTCTTACCACCTACCTAGAAAATAATTCTACTACATGAACAACATCATTAGTATTCTTGCAAGGAATGAAATGTGTCATTTTTAAAAACCTATCCACCACTACAAAGATGGAATCATGCCCTCTCTGAGTTCTTGGTAGGCCAAGAACAAAGTCCATGCTAATATCCTCACATGGCTTCTCTAGTATAGGTAATGGTTGATACAACCCTGTATTCTGCTTCACTCCTTTTGCCATCTGACATACCCTGCAACCTTGCACAAATTTCTTAACATCCTGCTACAACTGTGCCCAATAATAATTCTCACTAACCAAAGAAATGGTTTCATCTCACCCAAAATATCCAGCGAGTCCTCCACTATGTTTTTCTTTGATTATATTCTCCCTCATGGAGCTCTTTGGAATGCACAACTGACGACCTCTCAACAACATATCATCCTGGATTATGAAATCCAACCATTTGGTTCTATCCAGAGTAACAGGTTCTCTACAATCTTTCTAAGCTTTGCCAAAATCTAGATCTTCAGGATACAAAATCTTGAGTTCCTCTCACCCAACAACCTCAATCTGCATCTCTCTTAGAAAAATTAGTCTTCTACTAAGGGCATCTGCAACCCTATTAGACTTTCCACTCCTGTGTTTCAAAACAAAAGTGTAACTCTACAAAAACTCAACCCATTTCAAATGCCTTTGATTCAACTTTCCTTGACTATTCAAATATTGCAAAGTTTGATGATCAGTAAATAAAACAAATTATTTTGGCAAAAGATAATGTCTCCACTTCCTCAATGCCTGAACTATAGCATAGAACTCCTGATCATAAACAAAATATTTTCTCTTGGCATCATTCAACTTCTCACTAAAATAAGCAATGGGTTTACCTTCCTGACTCAAAACTGTTCCAATGGCATTACCAATAGCATCACAGTCTACTTGAAACACCTTGTTAAAATCTAGAAGTGCTAAAATAGGCTGTTCTGTAACTTTTATTTTTAAGAATTCAAAACTCTTATCTGCCCCTATAGTCCACTTAAACTCTTTCCTATCCCCTCTCATTGTTTCAGTCAAGGGTTCATAGATACTACTGAAACCTTGAATGAACTTTCTGTAAAAGCTAGCCAAACCATGAAAATATCTTACCTTGGTAGCAATCCTTGGGGTAGGCCATTCAAGGATTGCCTCCACCTTCTCTAGGTCCATTTTTAGACCTTCTGTTGAGACTACAATCCCAGATATACTAACTCCTTCACAAAACTGCACTTCTTCATATTAATGAACAGCTTTTCTTCCCTTAACCTCTCAAACACCTTACGAATATGCATCATATGTTCTTCCAACGTCTTACTGAAAATCAAAATATCATCCAGGTGAACAATAACAAACTTACCCAGAAATTCTTTTAGTACTTCATTTAGTAGCCACATGAATGTTCTAGGTGCATTGGTTAGCCCAAAAGGAATGACTACCACTCATACAAGCCCTCCTTTTTCTTGAAGGCTGTCTTCCATTCATCTCCTTCCCTGACCCTGATTTGGTGATATCCACTCTTTAGATCTATATTTGTGAAATACTCAGCTCCACTCAAACAATCCATAATATCATCCATTCTTGGCAAGGGAATTCTCTACTTGATAGTGATCTTATTGATAGCTTGAGAATCTGTACACATCCTCCATTCTCCATTTTTCTTTGGTGCTAATACCGCTGGTACAATACATGGACTCAAGCTCTCTTGGATCAATCCCTTCTGCAACAACTCATGCACTTGTCTATTCAATTATTCACTCTCTACTAGAGTCATCCTATGGGCTACCTTATTTGGCAAACCAGCCCCTGGGATCAAGTCCATCTAATGACTGATCTTCCTCGCTGGTGGTAATCCATCAGGTACATTATCAGAAACAATATCCTAAAACTCCTCCAACAAGTCTACAACTTCTGCAGGTACATCTTTTACTTCTTCTTTACCCACTTTTGGAATTAGGGAAAAACACATATGCTCATGTTTCATACCTTCTAAGAACTTTCTTCCATCAACTAAACAAATTCTTGCATTACTACACACCTTTCCTCTTATTTCCTTCAATGGCTTCATCTTCTATCAGAATCCATCCTTTGTCAAAGAATAAGTATTAGCATTCCCATCATGTATGGCACACCTATTGAATAGCCAAGGCCTTCCCAACAACAAATGACATGCATCCATGGGGATGATATCGCAAATTACTTCATCTTGGTAACTTCCAATCTTGAACTTCACTAAGCACTACTCGTTGACTAGGACCTTGTGGTCATCCTGCACCTAGGAAATTTTGTATGGACATGGGTTCTTTTCCATTTTTAGATTCAACTTTGTGACCATTTCTTCTGATACAAGGTTATTAGTGCTTCCACCATCAATAATCACATCGCAACACTTATCCTCACACTTGCATCTAGTGCGAAATAGGATCTTCCTCTAATCTGAGATCTTATCTTCATTTATTAGTATCCTCCTAACGACTAGGGTTTCTCCTCTCTTAGCATCATCTGAGTGTTCTGATGGAGCTTCTCCATTTTCATGTACAACTCTGGCATGGCCTTCATTCCTCCTATCTTTCCTTCCTTGATGTTTTTGGCATTCATACGCTCGGTGTCCTTCTTCTCCGCAATGAAATATGTCCCTTGAAAACCTCCTCTTCCTGGTCCTTGCCCTCTTCCTCTTCTTCTTTGATCCCTATTATTTTAGTCACAGGGACGATTGTAATTATTTCCCCTCTGATTCTGGCTTCTACTTGACTCATCATTCCTTTTCTAATCTTCATTTCGGCCTCCATATGACTGTCCATCGGTTCTTCCACCACGAATTCTTCCAGCTTGCTTGCTTTCAAACTTTTTGTTCAGATTCTATTCCACCCTTAGGGATAACTTGTATGCCTCTTCAATACTGGTCATTCTAACTAGACTCAACTCATCCTGAATACTTGGCCTCAATCCATAAAGATAACGGACAACTTTTTCCTACTACTCAAGTTCTGCATGACCTGTTCTAATGAGGACTTGGTAGAACTCTTCTATATACTCTTGCACAAATTTTCCCACTTGTTTCAACCCTTGCATTTTTCTTAGCAGATATAGCTCATAAACAATGGGATTGAACTGTCTCTTCATCTTCTCCACCATTCAGTCCCATCTTGTGATTTTCTCCTTTCCTCTTCTATTCCTCTCCAATTGAATCTCCTGCACCAAATTTTTGCATGGCCCTTTAGTTTGGCCTTCGTAAATTTGACCTGATCTGGGTCTTCGACATCTTCATACTCAAAATATTCTTCTAGATCATTGATCCAGTCGATCAACTCCTTAGGGTTAAGATTTCTTGAAAATGTGGGAACTTCAATCTTGGGTCTCTTTCCAATCTTGGAAATTTCCCTCAAAAACCTATCCTCTTCAGGATTTCTAGGCACTTCTGGTGCTTCCTGGTCACCTTGTCCTTCTTCATCGAATTCTTCTTCACTTTCATCACTAACTGCAACATTCATTCCTCTATGTAGCTCCTCTTGCAATGCTTGCACTTGTTTCTAGAGGATTCTAAAATTTTCTTCTGTCACACCTCTAGCTCTTGCACCACGGTTCCTTCGTGGAGGCATTTTTGGCTCTTATCACGCAAACCTACAACCACAGTCCTATTGCAAAATGCCTCACAGTCAGAAATCTATCTACATGCTTAGGAACTCCTGCTTTAATACCACTTGATGATGGGTGCTCCCTTATTAACACAAACACACAAAAAAATCAAGAATAACAAGACTTGCAAAATACAGGAAATGGGCTTTCTATTATCCACCATGAAATAAAATTACAATATTATGAAAAATAACATGCACCTTCAGATATGAAACATGCATAGCCACATGGGCATTTTATTACAATAATCTGCAAGCCAGAGCCACCAGCTGCATAACCCATAACTGACCTAGACAACCCTATGGGCCTTCAATATATAACCAATTTTAACCGCCCAAGAAGACTCTAGAAATAAAACCCTAAAGTTTAAGGTTGACCAACCCTAAGATATTATTATTTATTTTTATTACATTAGAGTAGGCCCAAACAACTTTGGAACCCAAAAAGAAATTTTGAAGAAACTTTAATATTTTCAAGTTCAGGTAGTGCAACTTCCGGAGACCATAACTCATCAACCATTGATCTGCTGGGCCACCGTAACCCTATTTTGAAAATTCTATGAAGTTCTCTGCAACGCCTATCTTGGGATTTCCTAATTAGCTAAGGTTTCAATGCCATTCAGAGCCTCTAAATCCTTCAAAACTAAGTTTGAAGTTTCTGTACCCTACTGCCAGTACCGAAAATATCTGATATCTATAAAACTAGACTTGAAATGGAAATGAAACCTTACTGGTAGGGTGATATAATCAAATTGAACCTCCAACGAAGAAAATAGAACATTATGAGCTCAAACAAAAAAATTACTAAGAATAGTAACTTTCCAGAAATAGTAACTCTGCAACAAAATAGCCCTTATTGAAAAGAAACCAGAAAATAAATTTTTTTGGTTGATGCAAGATTTCTCTTACACCCAGGATGCTCCTGCATCATTAACCCTTAATAGTTTAGTTTAAGTTCCTATAATTCACTGTTACATGAATTTACTCTCGAAGTCTTGGTTTCTTTGGTTTTTGCATAATTGTTTGTGATTGCATTGTAAGAATTTGGGGGGTCTTTCTCTACTTAATATAATAAAAAATACTAACTGCGCTTTTCTAAAATTTAAATTATATTTGTTATTGAAGTTTTATTGCATAATAGTTTGTGATTGAATTGTAAGAAGATGGGGGGTCTTTCCCTACTTAATATAATAAAAAATACTAATACACTATGCTTTTCTAAAATTTAAATTATATTTGTTATTGAAGTTTTATGTTTTATCTTAATTTTAAATATATATAATGTTTTTATTTTCCTATATTATATTTCATGTGTATCGACGCATCGTTTATATTTTAAAAAGGGAACGTTTCAGCTTGGTGTTTTAAAATAATTTTGGATTCATGCATTCATTTTTGGAGCATTTACACAATTGATATCTGATATATTTTATCCATTTATCCATGACTCATTTATGATATTTTATTCATTTATTAATTTGGTGACTTTTTATATGAGGTTTCATACCTATTCTTTTAAAACCCTAATTTCATGACTTTTTTGTTTAAACAGGGGAGTGGTGGAACACTGATGCCGAGGCAGTCGAATGTCTAGCATTGCTTACAGGTGGTGCACCCAATCTATCTTATGCATTTACTATCAATGGTCAGCCAGGTGATCTCTATCCTTGTTCGACACCAGGTATAAAATATTTTCTTCACAAATCTAGTTAACAATCATTTTGACCTAGTCTCGATGAATATTAGAGTTGGCTTGGACCGTGGGTTTGTCTCCCATTGGTCTTGGTTTGATTCCTTGTTAAATTTAGGGTATGTGGACCAAGATGGGTGACCAAAAAGGTGCCAAATACCTTTCTAGCCCCCATCCGTGCATAGGACGCATGCCCTATAGCCCGTGTTGCGCTATGGTTTGGGAAATTTAAACCATAGGGTGCAGGCCCTATGTTAGACACAATGAGAGAGAGAGAGACCTACAACCCTTATGACACCTTAAGACCCATTAGGAAGCCTAAGAGTACATCTTAGGAGTCGTAAGGTGTCTTAAGGGGTCTTAGGACCCATTAAAGGTTCCTGCAACCCCTTATCACACCTTACAACTCATTAGGAATCCTAAAATTACATCTTAGGAGTCATAAGGTGTCTTAATGGGTCCTAGGACCTATTAATTGGTCCTACAACCCCTTATGACATGTTAAGACCCATTAGGAAGCCTAAGAGTGTATCTTAGGGGTATTGGTTCCTACAACCCCTTATGACATCTTAAGACCCATTAGGAAGGCTAAGAGTACATCTAAGGGGTCTTAAGGTGTCTTAAGGGGTCTTCGGACCTATTAATGGGTCCTACGACCCCTTATAACATGTTACAACCCATTAGGAAGCCTAAGAGTACATCTTAGGGGTTGTAAGGTGTCTTATGGGGTCCTAAGATGCATTAATGGTTCCTACAACCCCTTATGACACCTTAAGACCCATTAGGAAGCCTAAAAGTACATCTTAGGGGTCATAAGGTGTCTTAAGGGGTCTTAGGACCTATTAATGGGTTCTACAACCCCTTATGACATGTTATGACCCATTATGAATCCTAAGAGCACATCTTAGGGGTCGTAAGGTGTCTTAAGGGGTCTTAATAGCCATTAATGGGCCCTATGGCCACTTTTGACACCTCACAACCCATTAGGAAGCCTAAGAGTACATATTAGGGGTCATAAGGTGTCTTAAGGGGACTTAGGACCTACAATAATATTTTCTAAAAGAGATATGTTAAATTTTTTGATGTTCCTTAATCCAAGACCCCTGAGCTTTTTTTGTTTACAAACAAAATCCCAAGACATTAGTAAAATTCTCTTGTTATCCTCTACCATTGACCACAAGAAGCATTTTCAAATTTTCACAGTGGTATTAGAAAATTTTGAGGGGATCTTAAATAGACTAAGAGTTTAAACTGGGAAGGGAAGTAAACCTAACCCTATGGTTGTGTAGATTCTCTTGTTTACAGTGTGTGGAACCTCCACCGAGTGCACCGCTGAGGCCACGCTTTTTAGTGCTCGGCTAAATTTGGTAACAGTTGTGGTGTCATTGTAGGCTTGAAGCTAGGGAAGGATTGGGGTGGCAGATTGTGAATAGCCCATGTAGTTTACAATGGCATTTGTGGTTGTGTTATCGAAGTTTCCTACTGTTTGTGAGGTGTATGCTCAGGCGGCCATGTAGTATTTCCCTAGTGATTGATTGGCTGTGAGGAGAACATCTGTAGTTTGGCCAAGGCTTATCATCATCACATCTGTTGCATAGGGTTTTGTGTAGGAAGCGTCCGTAGAGACAAATGTGAATGTTTGCGATGCTATCTTGGAAAATAGGTGGTCATTGAGTGCAGCATTAAGAATACATAAGAGATAAGTTTGGCCTTGTTGCACAAGCAGATTGAATGTTCCTGCATACAAAACAATAGGTGTTATTGCCTATTCCTCGCTAAATTAGGACAATTTTTTTAATGTTAGCTCATGGGTATCCCGCGATCTAGTTCAGTGTTCTACAGAGATAATACACACGTGGCTCACTTTCAAGTTATGTGTATTAAAGGGTATGTGCACCAAGATGGGGGACCAAAAAGGGGGTATAAGATGCCATTTTTTTTCTGAAATAAGAAAACTATGAACTTCAATGAGAAATTGAGGATAGTTACACTCAAAATTTTAAAATGTCATGAAAACAAGAGTTTTTCTACTTCAAATCTAGTTTCTAAACTACTAATTTTTTTTAGAAATGTTGGAGATTAAGGGCCTCAAAAAGGGGGAGCTCAAGAAGTGGTCCTGATTTTTGTGAAAAAACATAACATAGCATCAGGTGTGCTCCCCGTAAAATGTTAACTTTAAAAAAAAAAAAAATTAATCGCTTGGGTGAGAAATTAGCTAACACCACCTAGTTTATCCCAGCTTTTTCTACTAATTTTTTTATGAAAGTGTAATTTTTTTCCATTTTCCGAAGTAGACACGTCCTGAAAACATGAAATTTATGTGTTCTCCCCCTAGAAATCATTGAAAACTAATTGAAAATCAAAACTTCCTTTTTTTCTAAAGTGTGTAGAATGGAGTCTAGTTTCTGAAAATGTAATTTTTTTCAAAAGTCGATGAACGAGCAAAATCTAAGCCCAAATGAATACACGTTGGCTTTTGACAAAAATCAGACATACTTAGAAAAGAAATTAAAAATGAAAAGCTAAACATAATGAGAATTCAAAATAAATTACATCGTTAGATAGCTATCAGAGAGATCTACAATATCGTGTCATCTAATTTTATCATTATTGAACCACGTGCAAACCTGATGAAGAGCACACAAGAAAAAATGTTAATTTTTTCTATGTTTGCTGGAAAACACGTCTCATGCCTTCTTGAATCCTCTAGGCCTTTTGGTTGGAACTCCAAGGAAAATCCAATCCTTAGGCTTGGTAAATATCAATGTCGTTAAAAGGACGTATGCCCTATACTTAAAATAAGGTGTACACCCTATATGGCATATGCACTATAGGGCATATGCCCTATATGGCATACGCACTATAGGGCGTGCGCTCTATATTAGACACAAAATCACAAGAGAGAGAGAGAGAGAGAGAGAGAGAGCATGCCACTTCCCATTAATTATACATTAATCAATCTTATAATATTTCATTAATCAATTATTAATTTAGAATTATATATTAGATTAATATTGAATATTAAATTTCCTATCATTAATAATAATATATTATCAACATATATTATATATATTCTAAATGATCATACGACTGAAGCCACAAACATTAACACTCCCTCTCAGCTAGGGAGGATGATCAAAAAAAATGTATAGTGGTCTATTGTGTCAACACTTATGACCCTCACCATAGCTACTCAAAACATCAACACTCCCTCTTAACTAGGGAAGATAAAATTCATAAAAAAATACAATTCACAAAAGATCCATTACTTTTAAGAGAGAAGATATCACCTCATCATGATATCTGACCAAGAATATAAAGTATCATGATATTCACTATAATTCAAAAATTTCCATAGGCAATGTATCCTTAATGTAAGGCATCATCTCTTGTGATATGTTTCAGCCATCACACAATGTATATCACAATAGAAGGTCAATGGTATGTTTAAGGAACTGAATCCACCATGCAGGAAATCATCTATTATGATCTGTTTCAGCCATCACATGATGTCTATCACAATAGAAGGTCAATGGTTAGTTTAAGGAACTGAATCCACCATGCAAGATATCTTCTATTGTGATCTATTTCATCCATCACACTATTTGTATCAAAATAGAAGGTCATTGTACAGTTTAAGGAACTGAATCTACCATGCAGGAAATCATTGATTGTGATCTATTTCAGAAATCACACAATGTCTATCACAATAGAAGGTCATTGGTCTGTTTAAGGAACTGAATCCACCATGGAGGATATCATCTATTGTAATCTATTTCAGTGATCACACGATGTCTATCACAATAGAAGGTCAATGGTTTGTTTAAGAAATTGAATCCACCATGCAGAAATCATCTATTGTTATCTATTTCAGCCATCAAACGATCTCTATCACAATAGAAGGTCAATGGTCTATTTAAGGAACTTAATCCACCATGCAAGAAATCATCTGTTGTGATCTATTTCAGCCATTACACAGTGTCTATCACAATAGAAGGTTAGACATTTATTTAAAGAACTGAATCCACCATGCAGGAAATCATCTATTTTTATCTGTTTCATCCATCACGTGATGTCTATCATAATAGAAGGTCAATTTATTTTAATATCATCACCTTTCAATAACTCTTATAACTACAACTGATAAGCATTTGGAAGTCATCACTAGCTCATGATGTACTAGGGGGCAAGCCCAATAAAAATATGGAGTCACACACGTGACATCCACCATGCCTCATTCTAGAGGGCAGAAACAAGGGATTTCACCTTAAAATTATCTCACAGAGAAGAACTAATTTAGAAGATATCAATCTATTAATATTTTCATCCAAGATTGATTAAGATAAAATATCAAACTCCCTCAGAATCTAATTTCAATCTTCTAAGATCCTTGTCCAAATTTATCTCTAAAGTGTCAGACTCCCTCTAATTCTAATATCAATCTTATTTTCATGCAAGAGCATCGCTAGAAAAGATCAAGGAAAATTTCTCTTATAGTACGTATAAAAATAAAGAAGAGAGAGAGAGAGAGAGAGAGAGAGAGAGAGAGAGAGAGATACCACAAAGAGTAGATAAAAGTAATACTCAAGGATAATAAATACTTATCTATGCATCAATATAAGTTGCTTCAATGAAGGTCCATAAACATCATATCAAAAACACCAAGTCTCATATTATTCAAGAGACATCTCCCCTTTGAATCATCTCCCCACTAAGGATGGTTCAAATGGTAATGTAAATTGTTTATTATTCCCCCCATAGTGTACAATTCCCACTCTTATATCATTAAATGATTCCCATGTCTTCTTGTGAAATGACTTGATTGCTCCAAGAGAGGTGACACTCTATAATTAATGATTTCTTTACAGAAAGGTACACCCTTCCTTGAATACTTACTTCTTTGTTAATTCTTGACCATGATCGTAACAAATTAATCTCTCCACTCTCTCTGGTGAGCTTCTTCAAAATTTGTTTTCACCAACATATTCAAAATTAAGAAAAATGCAATGGTGAATTTGTGAGATATGGTCCTCATACTGAGACATCATGGGTGATAGGTAGAGATTTAAACCTAATAAATCCACAAAATTTTTAAATAATTCCACTATATGGAGGATTTTGAAGAAGGGGGATTAACCCATTATATGGACAAGTTGCACGGATGAGATCCTAAGATTACTACAATTTTTGCCTCAATGTGGAAGGCTGGTAAAATCAATGTATTTAGGAGGAACGTTACCATTAAGGAGAACCTTGTAGTAGAGATAAATAATCTCTCTACATAAGGATGTAACTTTTTAAAGAGAAATTTTTTTGATCTAGCGGTGAAGAAATTTCCAAAAATAGAGATTGAGAAGGAGAATTTGGTTAAGGTCTCTAAAAGAAGGTATAAAATAGCCCAAATTAATTTTATTTTGAGGGCTATCTTGAAGGTGGTTATGCAATATGTTACTCTAGATGGGAGGTTTCTAAAAGCTTTCAACCACCACTTTGTCCTTCTAAACCATTTTAGATACCAGGAAAAAATCAATATTCTTTTTTATTTATTGTCTTTTTTAAATGCTAGCATTAGGAATCATAAGAAGAATCCCAACAAAAACCCAGACTTCATAAGACTCTTCTCTCTTTAACTCATGAGCATTTTAAAGACCTTCCCTACTCTTCCAATACTTCCCCCACCTCATTGTCTAATGAGGACGAAGAGGATATCAGCATGAGAGGTTTGAAGGATGAATAGCGTAATATGGAGATGGGGGTCTTTGAGTTTGAACTAGGATAGACCAAAAAATTTAATAAAAAAATCTGAAACCCTACCCTAAAAATAAGAAGAAACCTAAGGGGAAAGAGGACTATTTTTCCCTACCTCTAGAAAAGTAACAAAAGGAAAGAGTTTAGCTGCTAACAAAGGGAAATAAATCACATGAATATTTTTAGTTTGTCTCAAATGGAGGGTTGAATTCCCCAATAACAAATGCCTCTTCTTCTATTCCTCTAACTAATAAGTATGATCATCCTATTTTTACGAATGACAATAATGAGGATTCCCATCACATGAAGCTTGATAAGGAATTTCCTTCAGATATTCTTTGAGTTGCTCGTAATGAGATTGTTTGTTTCTCTAGTTTTATTAAATGGATTTTATTTGAAGTCATAGATAACAAGCTTAAACAGAAGTCTATTAATCATAGATAAGATCAAGTGGATATTGTAGTTTATGATAATGGTGAGTGGTAGGAGAAGAGCACCCAAGACTTGGACAATAGAAGAGAAGTAGTTAATTGTTGATTGTCTTCAAAAGATGGTGGATGCTATTGATAAGATGAAGAAGGATTATGAATGTAAAATTGCAAGGATGGAGGATAAATTGATGAAACTTAGGATAACCTTTAGTCCATCATGACTATTATTCATAAGGTCATTAAAACCATTATTGATAGCATGAATACCATGGTGGTTAACCTTGAAAATATGTATTTGCATATGAATGTGGTGGATCTAGAAATAGAAAGAGTACCAAAGGAAACTTAAAGAGGACAGAAATCAAATTGCCCTAGAAGAATAACATGACCTCAATAAGGTAGAGTTGAACATAGCCAACTTGAGGTAGAGGTTGCATAAACTCTAAGGAACATGGCTCGGGCCTTCCTCTATTCTTCAATTTCTTTCTTGGTTGTTTTCTTGTTTTTTGCTAACCCTTTTATTTTGGTTGTATGTTGTTGTATCTTTTGGCATCTATGGTTATCTAGTAAATTCTTGTTTGGATTATCTTTAGCTAGATTTAAGAATTATTGTTAAAGGGATTTGGGTTCCCTAACAACCTATTTTTACCGTAATAAAAAACTATAATTTAGACATGGGTTCCTTACACACTCAAAACTAAAGAAAATATAAGGATGTTCAAAAGGTGCAAGAATTTTAAAAAGCACAAGGATGTTCAAAAAAATGTAACATGAGTGTGAGATCACCTAACAAAGTTTGTTTAGTGTGGTTAGGGTGTGGTCCTATAGAGGGGGGCTTCTTTAAAAATTGAAAAATATTGTTGATAAGAATTTAAAATTTTATATAATTGACAAGAGGCAAGAAAAAATTCTAAGGTGGTGGGGTAATTTCTATCCCCTCACCCTTTTCACCCACTCAAATCTTCAGCCCTAGAAAGTAGGGATTATTACTTTTGAGGAAAGTATTTGATTTTTTCTTGTCATTTTAAATATGGTTTTATTTTCTTAATATTAAAGTAAAACCATGAATTAAAATTTAAAACTTTATAACATATGTCCACTCCCATTCTACAAAAGAATGAAGAATGGCTGCAAGGTCCAAATTGAAACACAATCATTCTAAAATTGCTAATAAAATTTTTAAACATTCTAAAAATGAGCTCAACTAGAAAAAAAAAAAAAAAATTTAAAGAGCACATACATGTCCATACATTTATAATTGATATCCATTTATTAGTTAGATATCAAACCATAATGAATACCCATATGAAACAACTACTTTTAATCTGATAATACATTAATCTATAATAAAATAAAATTTAGTAATTAAAATAAATTCAAATATCAATATTTAATTAATAAGCACAGAATTCAACTCTAACTACAATTTTATCTAAAACAAAACAACATAAGAAAAACATCAAACCCGAAAAGGAGTTACCAAAAGTTATTTGAATATTACGAATATGCTAAACTCGTCTAAAATGAATAAGATGCTTTAATGCAAACCCTTAAAAAATATTCAATTCATATAATGTGAACAAAATGGGTTAATGATAAACTATTACTTGTATTCAAATATACGTTGCCTGCCAAGAGAAGTTTAAATATGCATCATGATAATCTTCATATGTATAAACACTGTTCTTCACCCATAAAGAATAGATACAGAGAATGGATTAGACCAGAAAACATTTTTAAGAAATCTTGAAAAATTATTTAATTAAATTAAAGAGTAACAATACTCTTAGATCATACACTAAGCAAAATATTAAGTTAATTCTAAATATTAAACACTTTTAACCTTAAAAATCAACCTTTAGTATAATTGATTCAAGTTGTTTTGAAAGGAACAACTCAATCAATAAAAAATGATTCAATTGAACCAAAGAGCAACAACTTAATCAATGAAAACACCCAATGAAAAATCAGACTTGTAGTACTAATCTATCTTTATAAAGTATTCAATCATATGCCCATGCATTTTCACTCCTAATTTTTTCTGCCTCTTCCTTGGTATACTCATTTTTTATGTCAAATAATACCAGAAGTTGCTCAGGTGAAAAATCTCTGATCTTGTCAGCCACAGTGTCACATAAGAATTCAAAAAGTTCATTTATGGTCAAGTAATTTGAAGCCTGCATAACCCACATAAATAAACAAACAAAAAAAAAAATGTAGAAGGTGCAACTGAGAAATTCAAGAAGAAGTACAAAACAAACTATGTATAAAATGTAAAAACATACCATAATAAGATCGAAAAGCGTTGGTTGATCAACAACCACAAACTGCCTATCCCAATTTTGCACTTCTTCCTCTGACTTACCAGATTGTTTGGCTTCCAAATGATATTTTATGTATTGAATAGCCTTTGATAACATTGCACTGGAAATATTATGCAGAGGCATAATGGTGTCCCTACCTGCTAGTTGTATAAAAAATTTCACAGTCTCCATCTGTAAAGCAACGTCATAGTCCACCTCAGTCTGTACCATGTCTGATGTCAGCAATTTCACCTTTCCTTTCTCTGCCATCCCTGATTATTGCCTACAACAAAAAAATCTGAGTAGAAATTAGAGTTAAGCTCTATAAGAAACATCTATATAAAGTCTGCACAAGATTGTTTAATGAATGATTGCAATGTGAGTCTATATAAACTCTACAACATTTTTTATAGAACACAATATTGACATGAAGATTATTTAACCCTTAATAGTTTAGTTTAAGTTCCTATAATTCCCTGTTTGGTTTTTGCATAATTGTTTGTGATTGAATTGTAAGAAGTTGGGGGGGTCTTTCTCTACTTAATTTAATAAAAAATACTAATACACTGTGCTTTTCTAAAATTTAAATTATATTTTTTATTGAATTTTTATGTTTCATCTTAATTTTAAACATATACAATGTATTTATTTTCCTATTGTTTATATTTAAACAAGGGAATGTTTCAGCTTGGTGTTTTAAATTAATTTTGGAATCATGCATTCTTTTTTGGACCATTTACACAATTGATATATGATAAATTTTATCCATTTATTCATGACTCACTTATGATATTTTATTCATTTATGCATTTAGCCTTGATTTACTTATGATATTTTATCATGCAAATTGATCAACCATTATATCACTTCTTATGCAAATATTCTTTATATAGGGATTTGGGCACCAATTTATAGTTGTTATTGGATAAATTATTACTACACTTATCCACAATGATCATAGTGTGTGTGATCATCATATTTTTCCTTCTTTTTTTTAAATTTCCTTTTACATGATTTGATTTTAGACCTGTCTATTTAAAATTATGGGTATTCATGATAGGAATTTGCATAAAAATTACTCTAATTAGGGGTTCATGAGACAAACTAGTAAAGAAAATGTTGAACAAATCTTAGTAATGCAATACAAATAAGTATAATGAAACTTAAACTAATAATGTCCTAAACTAAATTAATCTTAAATAAATTAAAATGAAAATACATGTTGACTTGGAAAGAGAGATATATTCAACTAGAAATTAATCATTGGCTTCAAACCAACGATAAAAAAAAAAAGCCAAAAGAAAACAAAACAAAACTAGAGACAACAATTCATAAAGATGTCAATATCTTTAGATATCCAAATTGTAAAGATTTGAAAAGGTATAATGATGGGATTTATGACTTTATATTAGTTATACCTATAATGGCATTAGATGTGGTCAATTTATGATACAATTATGGTTTTGTCAAGTCGCATGCCTTAACTAGACTTTATTGGATGAAATTTGCATCCATCTCAGTTTTAAGTGAAAAAAATCCATCCTTGTTTCTATTATAATTTTGTGTTGTGGGACCATGCATAGTGATATTTTCCATTCTCTGCATTTTACTATGAGGAAGATAGCAATGGCATGTGATCTACAACTTTCATAACCCAGGGATTGCACAGAGCTTAGGAAAAATGATGAATTATGGAACCCATTCAAAAGGGTGCAGATAGCTCCCCATTTCACATCTATGAAATAATATAATAGATTTTTATTGACCAAGTTCTACAATTCCAAGCAATAGGATATTGTTACCATTTTTAGTACATCAATTTCACAGTTACCCCAATGCTTATTGTGGAGGCTACAAGACTCAAATATGAAGATGAAAAGGTGGAGAAAAGAAACTTTGGAGACTACAAGACCTACAATATGAAATTATTCAAAAGAGGATAATGGTTGAAGGTGGTCCAAAATGGGTATGACAAGTCTCTTTTGCCTCTCTCTTATTCTATGATTAGCTTTCATGTCTTGAAGTATTTTATCTTAGAAGGGCGACATCGAAGGTCCATGAATACTATTTTCCAATCTTTAACTATATTTTCCATGGAGACTAAATTTACCTCCCTTTCTATCTATTTTCTTTTATTTTCTTTATAACAACATTTCAAAAGGGTCCCCTCCCCCTCTCAACCAGGGCCTTTTCTTTTCTCTTTACCAACTTGAATTTGACCAGTCCCCTTTTTGGAGTAATGTCATTACCTACCCTGAGGATAAATCTAATAATATGGTTGAGAATTCTTACAACTCTGTAAGGATTGAGATGATTGAAAGTAACCCTTTAATCCCTACGAATAACAACCCTACCCCTAAAAAGAAGGCCAAAGCAGCCCTTTAACAAAAGGGGCCTTGGAGCATGAATTCCTAAAGGAAACCCCTAAAAAACATAATGCTTCTACTAATAAACCCAACCCTTCCAAGGCCTAGAAAATCAAGAGAGAAGGTAAGAAACAGAAGAATATATTTTTTGACCTCAATGATCAGGAATAGGGAATTAAGGATGAAGTCACAACTAAGGAACCACATCAATTCTTCAGCTCTAGTGAAATGTTTTCTGCCCATTTCCTTCAAAAAATACTTGAAAGGTAAAATGATATTCTTGGATATTTAACTGGAAATCATTGAGGATTGTTTTTCTCAAGGGGAGGATTCTTGTAATGATTCTAATGGTGAGGATTTTGTGGTGAAGGAGGTTGAATTTGATGAGGAGGCATGTAGTCCTATCGACCTCATGGTTGACCTAGAAGACTATGATGATTTAATGGACAAAATAACCCCCTCGCCCATGAATCTTGATGACAAAAAATTGGGCTTGATATCTTTGGTTGCTTGCTATGCAACAAAAATTCAAAAAAGAATTACTAAACTAAAGACCCAAATTATAGATTTACATGTGAGAGTTAATGACCTAGAAAATAGAGCAGAATTTTTCAAGAGTAGCCACATGTAGTAGGGAAGATTTGTTAGTTCACTATGTATTATCACTGATGGCATAATGATGAACTCAATTATGGGCCTAGTGTCTAGATAGAGTAAGCTGAGAAAAAGAGAAAAAAAATTGCCAGGGGACTGATTAGCAACAGGGTGAAGCCACCTTTGACCCAAACTTGGAATATGATGATTGAAAAGAGTACATGCATTGTATCTCAAGGAATCAAGAGCTTCTTACCAGTCAATGATGTTGTGGCTAGAGTTGGTTTGTTGGGCATTTATCCATTTTACTATTTTCTTAATTACGTTGTTTGATATTATGTTTAGATTTAGGAGGAAGTATAATAGCTTAGGGTATAAATAAGTCAGTCATCATTTCTACTTGTGGTGTATTTAGGTTGTTATTTACTTCATGGCCTATGTGCATATCAACAACGTGGTTAATTAGCATAGTGATTATAATCTTGATAGTAGCGTAATAGAAAGAGTAAAAAGATACATATACATGTAAATATATATGTACATGTACATAAATAAGTAATCTCTTTCAATCAAAAGTCGCCACCATAATAGCATGTATAAATTTACCGTTCTATAACTTTACCATTCAAACTTTGGACATATACAAACTATTAATATTCAAATTAGAACATGAAATGTGGGTAGAAGGAACTAATAATCATATCCATGTGCAACTTGTAGCCAGCAATGGCATATCTAGATTCATGTATTAAATCAAAATGGTATGCTTTATGGAGAAGAAGTTCATATAAGCTAGAATGCCACACTCTCTTTTCACAAAACGTATGGTGAAAATTAGAGACAAACCCTACTAGAAAAGATACATATAAGAATCTATTTTCCCAACTTCACAAATTATAACTAGCTTGTCTTAAATACAATTTCAAGCATTTGATGCAAAAAAACACTAAGTATAGTATGAATTACAAAATTTTAATCTATGCAATAACACTCAATTACAAAGTTTTTGGCAATTATTCTTTGTTGTAACATTCAACTTAAAAGGTTTTACATTCTACTCATAATAGGATGACTATATAAAGGAATTAATTTTCCAGATGAAGGAATATCACGCATGGTCCCTAAAATATGTACATATCCTTTTGGTAAAAAACTAATACCAATGGAATACATATTTTTATGAACCATTATACTCTAAGGTTCTACAATAAATTGTTTCTTGGATAGATTTAATGTATTTGTCTAACCACTATCCATGTGCTTAACAAGAATGATGCTTGAGGTGCAAGTCACATCATTAAATGATGGTCTTACATTTGAAAAAAATAGATACAAGAATACAATGATGAACACTAATCACTGGATTTTAAACTAAACGTAACAATGGGAAATAAATAATATATTTCTTTAAAAAAAACATCTAGAACATATACACACATACAGACTAAGATATATATATATGTATATATACATATAT
>MU223225.1:5638619-5654430 GCA_018584345.1 Thuja plicata
ATATGTATATATATATGTATGTATATGTATATATATATGTATATGTATATATATATGTATATATATGTATATATATATATATGTATGTGTGTGTGTATATATACATATACATACATATATATATATGTGTGTGTGTGTGTGTATATACACATACATATATATGGATATACATATATGTATACATATATGGATATACATATATATATATATATACATATACACACATATATATGTGTGTGTGTGTATATATATATATATACATTTTGTTTATCGAAATGTGTGTGAAATAAGTGTGTATACTGGTTGAGAAGGCTACAACAGTATAAGGAACAACATAGACTCATCTATCACATTCAGGTGATTAGTTATTAAATCTTGTGGGTACCATCCCCACCCCAGTTTTACTTTCTATTCGGAAGGTGTCTAGGTAACCAAATATTGTGTCAAGTGTTGTGGATGTTTATTACTTTTCCTTTGTTAAATGGGGGCATTAGGTCTATATGACATACTGGAAACAACAATTTTATAGGTTGATGTCTTAAAATAAGTGGGTTTTGTTTTGACATATATTTTATAAATTCAAAAATGGTATTTTAATATCTAGTTTTTTTGGAGAGTATTTTGAGAGTATTTTGAGAAAAGTGCAAATTAGTGTCTGGTTAGGGCTACTAGAGACTGTCTTAGAATGCCAGTTTGGTAGTATGGAACCAACCAATGCAAGTTGAGAGTTTGGATGAGTGAGATAAAGTGTTTGTGAGGTCTTCAGAACCTTAGGAAGTTGGGGAACACCATGCAAGGCTGTTAAAGCTAATAGATTGCCTTGTTGGTATAACCATAGGGGTTGGAAAGCTGATTAAAAGCTTGGATGTGAAAGGTATGGAAGGTGAATTTAATGTTTTGGAGTCTAGGATGGGAAAAGGGGATTGAGTTAACCTCTAATTGGTATATGGTAAGAGGTATGGGCCTTAAATTGATTCTTTACTAAGAGAAGAAGAGAGTGTTGTTACAAAACAGAAAGGAGAACACACATTTTCCTATGAAGATTCCAAATCCATCCCTATCCTCTGTATCAGGTGGTATTAGAGCCTAGGAGAATTCTAGGAATGAAGAGTGAGAGGGAAGAATATTTTGATCTTTGGTGTATTGAATCCTCGGAGAACCCTTGGAGTAGAGTATATCCTTTGAGGTGAGTTCCTAAGTTGAGCCTTTACATCAAGGAGACAAAGGTTGGAGGTTGAAGATAAGAGAGTGAGAATTTGATAATAGGTATGGTGGTCATCCTAGCTAAAGATTTGGGTACAAGATACAACAGGGATATCCTATATTAAGGACATAATGCAGATGTAAAGGAAATTTTTGTAAAGTTATTGTTTCAAGTGGTTCATTTTCAAATATAGTTTCTATGGAGATGATTAAAAAATTGAACCTAGAAAGGATAGCACATGTGAATCCTTATAGAGCACAAGGACTAAATAATGAAGAAAAATTTGATGTAAGAGAACAAGCATATGTTCATTTCAGGATTGGATCATATGAGGATGTCATTTTGTGTGACATTGTACCCCTAGTATATTGTCATTTGATCTTTGGGAGGACATGGAAAATGGAGAAGTGTATCCTACATGATCGATCAAAGAACACCTATACGTTCATGGATGGTGGACAAATGACAATATTGAGACCATTGAGGAAAGAAGAAGCAGCATGGAAGGTGTCTTGGAACACTAGTGTGTTTGAAAGGGTTGGATTCCTTAAGCGTGATGAATATGAAGATGAGAGTGTTACAGAGATAGCAAATGAAGAGGCCTTGGAGAAGAGGTGTCTTGAAGAGGTGAATGAAGACATATATCAAAATAAGATCCTAGAGGTGGAAGACAAAGTGGAAGAGTGTCCATGGGAAGGATAAGAGGAATAGATGAACATGAGAGAAAAAATAATGCAACAGATGGATGGACCACAAGGTGTTAAGGTTCATAAGGAGATAGAGAAGGTTGGAGTAGAGTATGATGTTGGAGATGAAATTGATGAAAATGATAGGACAATACTGGTTATGGCAGTTATGTGTCCTTTTGAAGATGTGAGTAAATAGAGCATCCTTGTAGAGGTTGAAGAGAAGGCTTGTGAATAAGCCTTGAAGATGAAAAATGAATTATTTAGATGCCAAGGAGAATGGCATAGAGAAGATGAGTGGGTATAGGTCTCAGAGATAGAGAAGACCTCAAGGAAAGAAGAGTTGAGACTCTTGAAAATAGAGATGATGAAGAAGGCCAGAAGTTGGCCCATGAGGATGACAAGCAAGGTTGTGGCCCATTAAGAGGTTGATTGGGAAGAGGAATTTTCTGAGAGAACCTACTAATATAATGGTTCTAGAGGATGACTGTGGGGTTGCACAATGTGTTGAAAATGGTGGAGCAGTAAGTCTCCCCATATTTGATGAAGAAGTGGATTTTTGGGATAGATTGAAAGCCATAGAGGAAGAATGACAAACCAAAGGTGGATCAGAGATGGAAAGCCTAAGCATGGGGCATGAAGATGATGAGAAAGGAATGGTAGTGTTAGGGATAGACACCATGGTACAAGAAACAACAAGAGATGTTCAGGAGGAGACTGTAATTTTAGCAAGAATCATGATCTCACAATGTTAGAATGAAGTAGAGGAGGAAGTGTTGAACCAAACTTGTATTTTGGTACATTGAAAAGTAACGATATTTTTTTTTAACCCTTTGTTTGTAGGATTGTAGGGTTACTATATGATGAAGATGATCCATGAACACATGGACATGCATGGTGAAGAATGGATTACTTGGTATGAGACCAAGAACTTGAGAGGAAGGTACAAGAAACCACATAGAAGGAGATATACTTTTGACGCAGGATACACACAATCAATACTTAAGAATTGGAGGAAAAGAAAGAAGTAGGAAATCCAAGGGACTTGGCTTATTTTGATCCTTGGGAGTATGGTGCAGGGCACCCTGATGAATATAGGAGGGTCACTTGGGTGACTAATAAGTTTAAAGGAGATATAAGACCTATAGGGTCTTTACAATGTTGTAACATGGCTATTAAGCCATTTGATGTAATGAAATTATCATTTATGGATGTAAAAGTATGTAATGATACAATTGATAAATAGATGTGTAATACATGAAACTAAAATAGGTCAATTTATTTTCTAAATAGATGTGTAATATTCATTTCAGAATGATTAGAGGAAAAAAGTAGCCAAGAAGCACATCTATGGATCATACTGAGAGTTTCAAGAAGCAAAACAACAAAACATGAATTTGGTTATTAAGAACTAAGAATCAAGGCTACCGAGAAACAGTGGTATTAATCAATCACATTAGGTGATACTTTGTACATGTGATTTTAATTGATCTGTAAATAGCAATTGAAGATTGCATACACTCAGGTCAATGAGTATTTTTAAATATTCCTTTGTAAATCTCTTAACCGAGTGCACACTAAATAGTGTTGCTAAAGCTCTTAATAGAGTAGACCTTAACCAATCTCAACATAATACTCCTAACAGGGTAGATCATCAGAAGTGATCAAAATTGTAAGCCTTAACTAGCCCCTTCCAATCTCTAGATAGTGAAGTTTTTGTGGGTGTCATCCCCACCGCAATTTTTAGCTTCTAACAGGGGTTTTCTACGTTATCATATCTTGTGTTATGTGTCATTACATTTCATGAATGCTTCTATTAATGTTTACATGTTTGTTAAGTTTATGAATTGATATAACTTACACAAAGATAGTATAAGAAATATGGTTGGTAATACAATTGATTACATAAAGGAATAAGGTTAAAAGAGATAATAAAAAATTAGAGGTACTAATGCACCCCTCCCCTCTCAATACATACTTCCCATTATTTCCAACATAACCACCTTGTTGAATCCATAAAGTTATATAATTCTTTAAGGAGGGCTCATATTCTTCATTGCAAGAGATTTTGGCTTCAAGAAAACTATAACAACATTATCCAATGTCTTAAATGGGTTTATAAACCTTCTTGGACAATTGATAGTTGTATTCAAAAATCTATTGATCTTTTGAAATCCTTTGATGAGGTTTATATATCTCATCTCTATCATGAAGCCAACCATGTTGCTATTTTTTTGCAAACAAAGGGGTTTGTATTAAGCATTATATTATTTGGAAAAGGGGAGACAAGTTGGATAATTATTTAAAATAATGGCTGACGTATGACAAGGCTCATAAGAGGGTCAATAAATCTCATATTGGATAATTATGGAAATGACAACTCACAAATTTATTGCCACTATTATTTGGAGTGTAGTTCAACATGGTGGTAGAAAGCTGGCCTTATCGTCCTCCCTTCGTAAAATTCCTCAGTGTTCTATAATTCTAATTTTAACATGGCAGGTGATAAGTCGAGGGTCAAACCTATAGACTCCACAAAAATTACAAATAATGCCACTATATGGAGGATTTTGAAGAAGGAGTTTTAACCCATTATATGGAGAATTTGCATGAATGGGATCCTAAAATTACTACAACTTTTGCCTCAAGGTGCAAGGATCGTAAAATTATTGTGTTTAGGAGGAAATTTACCATTAAGGAGAACCTTGTAGTAGATATAATTGATCTCTCTATAGACGGATGTAAAAATTTTAAAGAGAGAATGTTTTTTGATCAAGTGGTGAAGAAATTTCCAAAAATGGAGATTGAGAATGAGGAATTTGTTAAGGTCTCTAAAAGAAGCTATAAAAAGGCCAAAATTAAGTATTTTTTATGGATTTCTTGAACATGGTTATGCAATATGTTACACTAGATGGGAGGTTTATCAAATATTTCAACCACCACTTTGTCCTTCTGATCCATTTCAGGTACCAGGACAAAATCAATTTTCATTTTTATTTGGTGTCTTTCCTAAATGCTAGTATTAGGAATCATATGAAGAATCCCAACAAAAACCTCGTCGTTAATAACAGTCTTCTATCTTTAATTTATGAGGGTGATCCCACAAAATTGTGTCTCATTTTTTGGCCAAATTTGACACTAAAACGAACATTTTGAAAAACAATTTCACTTTTAGACTCCTATTTCAGCAAAACCATTAAGAATTTGAAGATGACGTAAACTAGTGACTTTTAGATTTTTTTTTTTCTACGTTCTAAATATGTTTTTTAATTTTTTTTGGAATTGTTTTGTTTTTTAATTTGGACATAGGTTCATTTGGATTACTCTAAATTTATATGTATATATAAAAATTCATTTCTTAATCATCCTAATCCTGCAAAAAGTTAATGTCAAAGTGATTTTTTGACTGCATTTTGATGGGTGTAAAGGAAACTAGATTACAAGTGTAAGTGAGGAGTAGAGAGATTGTACAAAAGAGATTTTGATACAAGATGCTTTTATCTAACAATTTTTATCATATTTTCTTAAAAATGTGTAATTTCACGTTCAGAAAAGTGTGACACACTATTGTGGGCTTGGATAGAGGGTTGAATTCCCCTATGAAAAATGACCCCTCTTCTTCTATTCCCCAACTAATATAAGGATGGTCGTCCTATTTTTCCAAATGACCATAATGAGGGTTCCCATTACATGAAGCTTTATAAAGAATGTCCTAAAGATATTCTCAGAGTTGCTCGCAATGGGATTGTTTATTTTCTAGATTTATTAAATGGGTTTTCTATGAAGTCAATGATAACAAGCTTAAACAGAAGTCCATTAGCAGTAGATAATATCAAGTGGATATTGTAGTTGGTGATAAGGGTGAGTAGTAGGAGAAAACCACCCAAGTGTTCTGGACAATGGAAGAGAAGTATTCAATTGTTGATTAGCTTCAAAAGATGAAGAAGGATTATGAATATAAAATTGCAAGGATGGAGGATAAATTGATAAAACTAAGGGTAACCTTTCATCTATCATGATTATTAGTCACAAGGTAATTAAAATCATTATTTATAGCATGAACACCATGGTGGTTAACCTTGAAAATATGTATTTGGATAAGAATGTGGTGGATCTAGAAATAGAAAAAGAGAAAGGCCAAGAGGAAGTATATGGTCCAAGAAAGAGTAGAAAAGTGAACATAAAGAGGAAAGCATGAAAATTGCCCCAAGACATACATGACCTCAAGAAGGTAGTTTTGAACATAGCCAACTTAAGGAAGAGATTTCCTAAAGAACTTGGCTCAAGCCTTCCTCTTTTGTTCACTTTCTTGGTTGTTTTCTTGTTTTTTCTAACCCTTTTCTTTTGGTTGTATGTTGTTGTATCTTTTGGCAGCTATGTTTCTATGGTATTTTCTTGTTTGGATTATCTCTATTTAGACTTAAGAATTAATGTTAAATAGATTTGGTCCCTTAAAAACCTATTTTTACCATAATAAAAAAATATAATTTAGACATGGGTTCCCTAACACACTCATAAGGATGTTCAAAACGTGTAAGAATGCTTTAAAAGAATAAGGATAAATTTAAAAAAATGTAACATAATAGTGTGATATCACCTAACAAAGTTTGTTTAGTATCCTTAGGGTATGGTCCTATAGAGGGGGGCTTGGGTGTTTATAGGATAATTTTAAAGTCTCACTAATTGTTCATAACATATTCAATTTAGATAACTAAATAAATAAAATAATAATTTCTAGCCCCTCTCTCTTTTCACCCACTCGATCTCAGCCCTAGAAAGTAGGGATTGTTACTTTTGAGGAAAATATTTGATTTTTCCTTGTCATTTTAAATGAGTTTTTTTTAATATTAAAGTAAAGCCTCTAAGTCATATAACTACTATATCAATTTATCTGTATGGGCTACAACCCCGTATGCCCACCTAAACCAAGTTTTTAAACTTTTTACTATTAAATAAAATATTTCGTGGCCTATTCACTTTTACCAAAAAGAAAAACCCTATAAGTCATAAAATTAAAGTAAAATCATGAATAAAAATTTAAAATTTATAAAGTATGACCACTCACATTCTACAAAAGAATGGTTGCAAGGTCTAAAATGAAACACTGTCATTCTAAAATTGTTAAACATTCCAAAATGATCTTATCTAGAAAAAATTTAAAAGAGCACATACATGTTAATACATTAATATACATTTATAATTGATATCCATTTATTAGTGAGATGCCAAACCATAATGAGTACCCATATAAAACAAGGAATTTTGATCTAATAAAATATAAATCTATAATAAACTTAAATTTAATATTTAATTAATAATCACAAAATTTAACTCTAAATACAGTTTTACTCTAAATACATTTTTATGTAAAATAAAACAACATAAGAACTCGACATTAATAATATTTGTAGATATTGCAGAAACGAAACATCAAACATCAAAACATCAAAACCTAAAAGTAGATAGAAAAAGTTATTTGAATATTACGAATATGCTAAACTCGTCTAACATGAATAAGATGCTTTAATGCAAACCCTTACAAAAATGTTCAATTCATATAATGTGGAAAAAATGGGTTCATGATAAACTATTACTTTTATTCAAAAAAAATTAGACAAATAAGATGCTTTAATGCAAACCCTTACAAAAATGTTACATTCATATAATGTGGAAAAATAGGTTCAGGATAAACTATTACTTTTATAATCTTCATCTGTATAAGCACTGTTCTTCACCCATAATGAATAGATGCAGAGAATGGATTAGACCATAAAATATTTTTAAGATTTCTTCACAAATTATTTAATTAAATCAGAGAGTAACAATACTCTTAGATCATACACTAAGGAAAATATTAAGTTAATTCTATTTACTAAACACTTTTAACCTTAAAATCAACCTTTAGTATATAACTGATTCAAGCTGTTTCGAAAGGAACAACTTAATTAATAAAAATTGTTTAATTGAACCAAAGAGCAACAACTTAATCAATGAAAAAAATAGTGAAAAAATAGAGTTAGTACTAATCTATCCTTATAAAGTATTCAATCATACGCTCCTAAGTATTCAACCACCACTTATTACCAGGACAAAATCAATGTTCTTTTTTATTTGTTGTCTTCCCTAAATGATAGTATTTGGAATCATAGGAAGAATCCCAACAAAAACACCATTCTTCATAAGATTATGCTCTCTTTAATTTATGTGCATTTTAAAGTCCTTCCCTACTCTTCCAATACTTCCCCCACCACGATATCTAATGAATATGAAGAGGATATGAGCTTGAGAATTTTGGATGATGAAGAGTGGAATATGGAGATCGGGGACTCTAAGATTGAGCTAGGGTAGAACAAACAATTTAATAAACAAAATGCGAAACCCTCACCTAACAATAAGAAGAAATCTAAGGGAAAAGAGGACTCTTTTTCCCTACCTCTAGGAAGGGTAAGAAAAGTGACAAAAGGAAGAATTTAGCTACTAACACACGGAAATAAATTAGAGGGAGATTTTTAGTTGTTCTCAGATAGAGTGTTGAATTCCCCTATGACAAATGACTCCTCTTCTTCTATTCCTCAAACTAATAAGGATGGTCATCCTATTTTTCCTAATGACCATAATGAGGATTCCCATTACATGAAGCTTGATAAGGAATGTCCTGAAGATATTCTTGGATTTGCTCGCAATGTGATTGTTTATTTTTCTAGATTTATTAAATGGGTTTTCTATGAAGTCAAAGATAACAAACTTACACAAGTCCATTAGCAGTAATTAAGATCAAGTGATATAGTAGTTGATGGTAAGGATGAGTGGTAGGAGAAGACCACCCCAAATATTCTGGACAAAAGAAAAGAAGCAGTCAATTGTTGATTGTGTTCAAAAGATGATGGATGCTATAGAGAAAATGAAGAAGGATTATGAATTTAAAATTGCAAGGATGGAGGATAAATTGATGAAATTAAGGATAACCTAGTCCATCATAATAGTCATAAGGTCATTAAAACCATTATTGATAGCATGAACACAATGGGGGTTAACCTTGAAAATATGTATTTAGATAAGAATGTGGTGGATCTAGAAATAGAAAAAGAGAAAGGCCAAGTATATGGTCCTAGAAAGAGTACCAAAGGGAACTTAAAGAGGAAAGAAGGAAAATTGCCCCAAGATATACAAGACCTCTAAAGAACAAGGTTCAGGCCTTCCTCTATTGTTCAATTTCTTTCCCTGTTGTTTTCTTGTTATTTTCTAAATCTTAGCTTGCACTTCTCCTTCCACTTCCACTTCTCCTTCCAGATCCACTAGTAATGACAAAGAATCTTGTTCCTGTCTTGCTCATTATCAAAAACTACTATCCAAAACCCTCAAGCACGAGGATAGATTTTAACAGGTCCCCTGTCAAAATGGGCTCCAGATTTTTGTGATCCACTTATGTAACTCACTGAGGCTGGGCTAAAACCATTTAAACTTCCCAATCAAGCCTTGTTCTGCAAGATATCTCTCATTTTGGCCACTTCGATTTCCACCTCCTCATCTAAAATAACCATTATAGATCTGGCGATATGTTGCCTCTTTCGATATGGCATAGCCAAACCACCTCCTCATCTAAAATAACCACTTATACTAACACCACTCTATTCTGTAAAACCCTCGCCTCATCCTCTCCCTTCCTCGCTCTTTTGAATTTCTATAATAATGTGAGTTAGTTCCTGACATCTTTGTCCATTCAGAGAACACACTTTCTCCAATGACTGGCGAATTGTTTCTTTCCTACAACGCTCAAGGGTTGGTCATGGCCAACCCTTGAATATAATCAATTGTGAAGGAAGTCTTGTTTGTCTCCGATTGGTCATGGCCATTCACACAGAAAATCAACTTCTTTGATAAGAAAGAAAAATAAATTACATTGCAAGTAGAGAATCAAGACAGGTAATGATATTGAAAATATTTACATCATCCCAGTTTCATCTGAAATGCGTTTTGCACTTTCTTAGCATCCATGCGGGTATTAGTTTCCCCTCTACAGAATCCTGAAATATTTGTATTAAAAAGAGACACGCTGCCAGATTAAAAGACACGTTCTCCTAGATGTTGCTCGCATTGGATTACAAACACAAATTTCCTACAATGTACAATAATCCCAAGAGCCATATACAGGAAAGATGAAGTAACGAAACATTCAACAGGTGCAAAGTAATTAACAAGAAAAGCATCCATATTTATAATTTCCAAGAAATAAAGAACCTGGGTTTTCAGTGTTGTATTTCAAAATCCTCAGTAATAGCTTTCTTCTCCAACCTTTTCCGCTCTTCCTCCCTCAAAACTTACTTTCGTCCTCCTTTTTTCTTTCTTTCCTTCAAGACTCTGTTTTCAGTTCCCAATACCAAAATAACGGCCACCACTGCAACGAATTTGCCCAAATCTTCTTCTTCTCTACACCAAAAACAAAGGAAACTCATTTCAGTTACGTGAGCTGTTAACAATGAAAACGGTTTTGAACATCTGCCACGTTTACCTCTCCCGCTCCTATATTATATTAAAATGTAATATAGGAATATTACATTATGTGTTTTCCAGTATGAAGAAGCAGTGATCGGTAAATTTTTCGTATCAGACAGTTTCCCGTGGGCAATGCCCACAATAGAAAGCATCGTTTATATTTTAAAAAGGGAACGTTTCAGCTTGGTGTTTTAAATTAATTTTGGATTCATGCATTCATTTTTGGACCATTTACACAATTGGTATCTGATATATTTTATCCATTTATCCATGACTCGCTTATGATATTTTATTCATTTAACCATAGTCTAGAAATATTTGCTTCTCTTCATTTAACCATAGTCTAGAATGGAAATCTTGTTTTTGCAGTTGTACTCCCCTTGGGTAGCTAGAGTAACCACCATGTTGAAGCCATAGGGGCCTATTATGCTTTAAGGAGGGCTCATATTCTTAATTGCAATAGATATTTTCTTAAATAAGACAATAAAAACATAATCCAATGTCTCACAGGGGTTTATAAACCGTCTTGGATAATTTATAGTTGGATTCAAAAATCTAATGATGTTTTGAAATCCTATGATGAGGCTTATATATCCCATGTCTATCATGAAGCCAACCATGTTGCTAATTTTTTTGAAAAATGAAGGGGTTTGTGCTAAGCATTGTATTATGTAGAAAAGGGGAGACAAGTTGGATAATGATTTCATAGAATGGCTGACATATGATGGATCTCATGAGAGGGTCAATAAATCTCATATTGCATAATTATGGAAATGACAACTCACAAATTTATTCTCATTCTTATTTGGAGTGTAGTTCAAGATGGTGGCATAAAGGTGGAATTGTTAAGATTTAGGATAGCTGCAAATGTAATAGCACTCTATGTTGTATGTGTTTTCCAAATGTAACAATATCTCTTTCATTTATATTGGGAATGAGGCTAGGAGAGACATGTGATGGAGCTTATGAGAGGCTCAATAAATCTCATATTGGATAATAATGGAAATAACAACTCACAAGTCTATTCCCATTATTATTTGGAGTGTAGTTCAAGATGGTGGCATAAAGGTGGCATTGTTAAGATTTAGGATAGCTGCAAATGTAATAGCACTCTATGTTGTATGTATTTTCCAAATGCAACAATATCTCTTTCATTTATGTTGGGAATTAGGCTAGGAGAGACATGTGACGGAGCTTATGAGAGGGTCAATAAATCTCATATTGGATAATAATGAAAATGACAACTCACAAATTTATTCCCATTATTATTTGGAGTGTAGTTCAAGACAGTGGCATAAAGGTGGCATTGTTTAGATTTAGGATAGATACAAATGTAATAGCACTCTATGTTGTATGTGTTTTCCAAATGAAACAATCTCTCTTTCATTTATATTGGGAATGAGGCTAGGAGAGACATGTCCCTTCATGGGACATATCTATTCATTTTTATTGAGATTAATATAATGATATTTTTTTGTTATTACACACACACACACACACACACACACACACACACAGAGAGAGGCATGTCCTTTAAAGAACATGCCTCTTCACATTCATTATAGTTTAATCAATTATTAATTTAGTATAATATATTAGATTAATATTGAATATTAAATTTCCTATCATTAATAATAATATATTAGCAACATATATTATATTTATTCTAAATGATCATACGACTGAAGCTACAAACATTAACACTCCCTCTTAGCTAGGGAGGATGATCAAACAAAATGTGTAGTGGTCTCTTGTGTCAACCCTTATGACCCTCACCATAGCTACACAAAACATCAACACTCCCTCTTAGCTAGGGAAGATTAAATTCATAAAAATACAATTCACAAAAGATCCATTACTTTTAAGAGAGAAGATATTAGGTCATCATGATATCTGACCAAGAATATAAAGTATCATGATATTCACTATAATTCAAAAATTTCCATAGTCAATGTATCCTTAATGTAAGGCATCATCTCTTGTGATTTGTTTCAGTCATCACACAATGTCTATCACAATAGAAGGTCAATGGTATGTTTAAGGAATGGAATCTACCATGTAGGAAATCATCTATTATGATCTGTTTCATCCATCACATGATGTCTATCACAATAGAAGGTCAATGGTTTCTTTAAGGAACTGAATCCACCATGCAAGATATCTTCTATTTTGATCTATTTCAGCCATCACACTATTTCTATCACAATAAAAGGTCATTGGTCGGTTTAAGGATTTGAATCTACCATGCAGGAAATCATCAATTGTGATATGTTTCAAAAATCACACGATGTCTATCACAATAGAAGGTCATTTATCTATTTAAGGAACTAAATGCACCATGGAGGAAATCATCTATTGTAATCTGTTTCAACCATCACACGATGTCTATCACAATAGAAGTTCAATGGTCTATTTAAGAAACTGAATCCACCATGCAGGAAATAATCTAGTGTTATCTATTTCAGCCATCAAATGATGTATATCACAATAGAAGGTCAATGGTCTATTTAAGGAACTTAATCCACCATGCAGGAAATCATCTATTGTGATATGTTTCAGCCATCACACGATGTCTATTACAATAGAATGTCAATCTTTTATTTAAGGACCTGAATCCACCATGCAGGAAATCATCTATTTTGATCTATTTCATCCATCACACGATGTCTATCACAATAGAAGGTCAAGTTATTGTAAGATCACCACCTTTCAATAACCCTTATAAATACAAGTGATAAGAATTTGGAAGTCATCACTTCCTCATGATGTACATAGGGGGAAAGCCCATTAAAAACATGGATTCACACACATGACATCCACCATGCCTCAGTCTAGAGGGTGGAAACAAGGGATTTCACCTTGAAATTCTCTCACAAAGAAGAACTAATTGAGAAGATATCAATATGTTGATATTTTCATCCAAGATTGATTAAGATAAAATATCAAACTCCCTCTAAATCTAATTTCAATCTTCTGAGATCCTCATCCAAATTTATCTCTGAAGTGTTAGACTCCCTCTAAATCTAATATCAATCTTATTTTCTGTTGAATATAATTATTCAATTGTGTATTGTCATTGATGTTACACATGTATATACACTTATGTAGTGGTTTTACACTAATGTCTACATTCAGACCGAGCACAGTTGGTAAATAGAATGAGTTGAGTTTGGGCATTGAAGAAGTTCAGTGTTGACCCAGTTCACTCGGGCATTTCAGTATTGGTCGGGCATTTAGTTGCAACCGACTAACAATGATTTATATTATGAAATTAAATGGTTATATTGAGGTCAACTGAATAGTGATTAATCATTTAGAGTTTATTCAATCTGACTTGACAGGGCTTACCATGTATTTATGAAAGGTCAAGTTTCGATTGAATGTGTAGGAGTTAAAATCTAAGTGTGTAAGTAGAAGCAAAAGTGAAAAGGTAGAAGTGTGGAATTCGGTGAAGGAAAAATCAGATGGCATTCTAATTGAGAACAGAACACTCAGAGCTGCAATAGAATATATGATTTGCAAGGATCCAATTACAATCAAGCAGAGATCTAAATTAGCAAAGATAGTTTCTTACACATACATGTCAATCCATTGTTACTTTCTAACAATTGTAGTAGTGATCAAAATCTCTTAACAGAGTAGACTTAACAATCTTTTGCAAATCCTCTCACAAGGTAGCATTTCTAGATTGAGGTGTTGAAGACCTCTAACAAAGCCACCCCTCATAGAATGATTAAATCCTTTAAATAGGTCACACCTAACAATGTGTTATTATAACCTTTAACAGGGTTGGCTCCTAACAAAGCTCACTTAGAGGAAAGCTAGGGGTACTTCCCCTACCTGAAGATCACTAAAATATAGTTTAGTGATGCATTAACCCGAGAGACAGTGAAAATCTTCCAGTTGATGCAGACCTATCAGAGCCCATTGCAAATGAATTAGTACATTTAGGTACATTACAACTTCAAAGAGAAACAATACGTGTTGAATTGGAGTCTTTGGCATCTATTGTCAAAGAGGGGGAGTTTTCTATAATACATAAGAATCAGAATCAGAATGAAGCTAAGGAAATTGTCAGAGGGAGAATTAGAATGAAGCTAAGGACATTGTCAGAGGGAGAATCAGAATGAAGCTAAAGACATTAAATAAATTTTCTGTTGCTCCACAAATCTTTGTATTATGACATGTTGTGTTGCCATCAATGCCAAAGAGGGAGATTGTTGAAGACAATTATTCAATTGTGTATTGTCATTGATGTTACACATGTATATACACTTATGTAGTTGTTTTACACTAATGTCTACATTCAGGCTGAGGATAGTTGGTAAACACAATGAGTTGAGTTTAGGTGTTGAAGAAGTTTAGTGTTGACCGAGTTCACTCTGGCATTTCAGTCTTGGTCGGGCATCTAGTTGTAGCTGACTAACAGTGACTTATATTATGTAATTAAATGGTTATATTGAGGCCAACTAAATTATGATTTATCATTTAGAGTTTATTCAAGCCAACTTGACAGGGCTTACCATGTATTTATGAAAGGTCAAGTTTGGATTGAATGTGTAGGAGTTAAAATCTGTGTGTAAGTAGAAGAGAAAGTGAAAAGGTAGAACTGTGGAATTATGTGAAGGTGAAATCAGATGGCATTCTGAATGAGAACAGAACACTTAGAGCTGCAATAGAATATTTGATCAGCAAGGATCCAGTTACAATCAAGCAGAGATCTAAATCAGCAAATATATTTGCTTATACATACAGGTCAATCCATTGTTACTTTCTAACAATTGTAGCAGTGATCAAAATCTCTTAACAGAGTAGACTTAACAGTCTTTTGTAAATCCTCTCACAAGGTAGCATTTCTAGATTAAAGTGTTGAAGACCTCAAACAAGGCCACTCCTCACAGTGTGATTAAATCCTTTAAATAGGTCACACCTAACAGTGTGTTATTGTAACCTTTAATAGGCTTGGCTCCTAATAGGGATCACTTCAGAAGAGTGAAAAATAATAACTACTTACATTGGTGGTTTTTCCCATATTGGGTTTCCACGTTAAATCTTGGTGTCATATGTGTACTTGTTACTTGTTTTATTCTTTATGTTTCTGCACTTAATCTCTAAGTATAATTACATTAAATATTCCTTTGACACCCGAGTTACAGAAGGAACACCCGAGCTACTGAGGAATATCTTAAATAACCCAAGTAACAATATTAAAGTATTTAGACATCTAAGGTACAAGGATTTGTTTTGGAGTAATTGATTCACCCCTCCCCTCTCAGTTACTTATCTCATTTCCAACAATTTTCATGCAAGAGCATCGCTAGAAAAGATCAAGGAAAATAGCTCTTATAGTACGTATAGAAATAAAGATAAGAGAGAGAGAGAGAGAAAGAGAGAGAGAGAGAGAGAGAGAGAGAGAGAGAGAGAGAGA
>MU223225.1:5654480-5694663 GCA_018584345.1 Thuja plicata
AGAGAGAGAGAGAGAGAGAGAGAGAGAGAGAGAGAGAGAGAGAGAGAGAGAAGATAAAAGTAATACGCAAGGATAATAAATACTTATCTGTGCATCAATATAAGTTTCTTCAATAAAGGCCCATAAACATCAAATCAAAAACACCTTCTCATATTATTTGAGAGACATCTCCCCTTTGAATCATCTCCCCACTAAGGATGGTTCAAATGGGAATGTAACATTGGTTATTATTCCCCCCATATTGTACAATTCCCACTCTTATATAATTAAATGATTCCCATGTCTTCTTGTCAAATGACTTGATTGCTCCAAGAGAGGTGACACTCTATAATTAATTCTTTCTTTATAGAAAGGTACACCCTTCCTTGAATACTTAATTTTTTGTTAATGCTTGACCATGATCATAACAAATTAATATATCTCTTTAATGAAAGTTGCTTTCAAGAATTTCACATAGACCCATACACAATCCATCATAACTTTTGAACCCCATACTTTCTCTCCAATCTCTCTGGTGAGATTCTTCAAAAAAAAATTTCACCAACATATCCAAAATTCAGCAAAATACAATGGTGAATTTGTGATATATGGTCCTCGTACTGAGACTGTATTTTCTGAGACAGTTAAATATTCACCATCAACAAACTACTCTCTTACATTTACAATGCGGCTCTGATACCAAGTTAAGATTCAAGATAGCTGGAAATTTAATAGCACTCTATGTTGTATGTGTTTTCCAAATTTAATAAACTTTGTTTCATTTATATCAGGAATGAGGCTAGGAGAGACATGTCCCTTCATGGGATATATATATTCATTATTATTGAGATTAATATAATGACAATTTAGAGAGAGAGAGAGAGAGAGAGAGAGAGAGAGAGTGTGTGTGTGTGTGTGTGTGTTTAGAGAGGCATGTCCTTTGAAGGACATGCCTCTTCCCATTAATTATAATTTAATCAAGCTTATAATGTTTCATCAATCAATTATTTATTTAGAATAATATAATAGATTAATATTAAATATTAAATTTCCTATGATTAATAATAATAACATATATAATATATTATTATTAATAAACATATATTATATGTATTCTATTTGATCATATGATTGAAGCTAGAAACATTAATAGGCATTCATCCTCCTCTCTTCGCAAACTTTCACAGTGTTCTGTAATTCTAATTTTAACATGGTGGGTGATAGGTAGAGGATTAAACCTATAGACTCCATAAAAATTATAAATAATTCCTCTATATGGAGGATTTTGAAGAAAAGGGGATTAACCCATTATATGGACAAGTTGCACTGATGAGATCCTAAGATTACTACAATTTTTGCCTCAGCGTGAAAGGAAGGTAAAATAACTCTATTTAGGAGGAAAGTTACCATTAAGGAGAACCTTTTAGTAGAGATAAATAATCTCTCTACATAAGGATGTAACATTTTAAAGAGATTTTTGTTTTTATCTAGCGGTGTAGAAATTTCCAAAAATGGAGATTGAGAAGGAGAATTTGGTTAAGGTCTCTAAAAGAAGCTATAAAATAGCCCAAATTAATTTTATTTTGAGGGATGTCTTGGAGTTGGTTATGAAATATGTTACTCTAGATGGGAGGTTTCTAAAAGCTTTCAACCACCACTTTGTCCTTCTAAACCATTTCAGATACCAGGACAAAATCAATATTCTTTTTTATTTGTTGTCTTTCTTAAATGCTAGTATTAGGAATCATAAGAAGAATCCCAACAAAAACCCCAGCCTTCATAAGAGTCTTCTCTCTTTAAATTGTGAGCATTTTAAAGACCTTCCCTACTCTTCCAATACTTCCCCCACCTCGGTGTTTAATGAGGATGAAGAGGATATTAGCATGAGAAGTTCGAAGGATGAATAGTGTAATATGGAGATGGGGGTCTTCGAGTTTGAGCTAGGGTAGACCAAACAATTTTAAAAAAAAAATCTGAAACCCTCCCCTAACAATAAGAATAAAAATCAAGGGAAAGAGGACTATTTTTCCCCTACCTCTTGAAAGGGTAAGAAAAGTAAGAAAGGAAAGAGTTTAACTGCTAATAAAGGGAAATAAATCACATGAATATTTTTAGTTCATCTCAAATGGAGGGTTGAATTCCCTAATGACAAATGACTCTTCTTCTATTCCCCGAACTAATAAGGATGATCATCCTATTTTTCCAAATGACAATAATGATGATTCCCATTACATGAAGCTTGATAAGAAATTTCTTGAAGATATTCTTTGAGTTGCTCGTAATGAGATTGTTTATTTCTCTAGATTTATTAAATGGATTTTATTTGAAGTCATAGATAACAAGCTTAAATAGATGTCCATTAATAGTAGCTAAGATCAAGTGGATATTGTAGTTTATGATAATGGTGAGTGGTAGGAGAAGACCACCCAAGAGTTGGACAATGGAAGAGAAGTAGTCAATTTTTGATTGTCTTCAAAAGATGGTGGATGCTATTGATAAGATGAAGAAGGATTATGAATATAAAATTGCAAGGATGGAGGATTAATTGATGTAACTTAGGATAACCTTTAGTTCATCACGACTATTAGTCATAAGGTCGTTAAAACCATTATTGATAGCATGAATACCATGGTGGTTAACCTTGAAAATATGTATTTGGGTAAGAATGTGGTGGATCTAGAAATAGAAACAGAGAAAGGCCAAGAGGAAGTATATGGTCCTAGAAAGAGTACCAAAGGAAACTTAAAGATGAAAGCAAGAAAATTGCCCCAAGAAATACATGAGCTCAATAGGTTAGAGTTGAACATAGCCAACTTGAGGTAGCGGTTGTAGAAACTCTAAGGAACCTGCCTCAGGCCTTCCTTTGTTCTTCAAATTCTTTCTTGGTTGTTTTCTTGTTTTTCGCTAACCCTTTTATTTTGGTTGTATGTTGTTGTATCTTTTGGCATCTATGTTTCTCTGGCAAATTCTTGTTTGGATTATCTCTATTTAGATTTAAGAATTATTGTTAAATGGATTTGGGTTCCCTAAAAACCTATTTTTATCATAATAAAAAACTATAATTTAGACATGGGTTCCTTACACACTCATAACTTGTTCTTTTTGTATCGAAATTCATTTATTTTTTTTTTTATAAAACATGCCATCTACCTAGTGCAAAGATATATTTACATAGCTTACTATTTTTCCGTAAGTGTTAAATAGGAAAATTAATATATCATAAAAAAACTATGTTTAGTTAAACTAAAGAAAATATAAGGATTTTCAAAAGGTGTAAGAATGTTACAAAGCATAAGGATGTTCAAAAAAATGTAACATAAGTGTGAGATCACCTAACAAAGTTTGTTTAGTGTAGTTAGGGTGTGGTCCTATAGAGGGGGGCTTCTTTAAAAATTGAAAAATATTATTGATAAGAATTTTAAATTTTATATAATTGAAAAGAGGCAAGAAAAAATTCTAAGGTGGTGGGGTAATTTCTATCCCCTCATCCTTTTCACCTACTCGAATCTTCAGCCCTAGAAAGTAGGGATTATTACTTTTGAGAAAAGTATTTGATTTTTTCTTGTCATTTTCAATATGGTTTTTTTTTTTAATATTAAAGTAAAACCATGAATTAAAATTTAAAATTTTATAAAGTATGTCCACTCCCATTCTACAAAAGAATGGTTGCAAGGTCTAAAATGAAACAAAATCATTCTAAAATTGCTATTAAAAATTTTAAACATTCTACATGAGCTCAACTAGAAAAAAAATAATCAGTTTTAAAGAGCACATACATGTCCATACATTTATAATTGATATCCATTTATTAGTGAGATATCAAGCCATAACGAATACCCATATCAAATAACTAATTTTAATCTAATAATACATAAATCTATAATAAAATTAAATTTAGTAATCAAAATAAATTCAAATATACATATTTAATTAATAATCACAGAATTCAACTCTAACTACAATTTTATGTAAAACAAAACAACATAAGAAAAACATCAAACCCTAAAAGGAGTTAGCAAAAGTTATTCGAATATTACGAATATGCTAAACTCATCTAGCATGAATAAGATGCTTTAATGCAAACCCTTATAAAAATATTGAATTCATATAATGTGAACAAAATGGGTTAATGATAAACTATTACTTCTATTCAAATATACCCAGCCTGCCAAGAGAAGTTCTAATATGCATTATGATAATCTTCATCTGTATAAACACAGTTCTTCACCCATAAAGAATAGATCCAGAGAATGGATTAGACCAGAAAAGATTTTTAAGAAATCTTGACAAATTATTTAATTAAATCAGAGAGTAACAATACTCTTAGATCATACACTAAGAAAAATATTAAGTTAATTCTAAATATTAAACACTTTTAACCTTAAAAATCAACCTTTACTATAACTGATTCAAGCCGGTCTGAAAGGAACAACTTAATCAGTAAAAATTGATTCAATTGAACCAAAGAGAAACTACTTAATCAATGAGAACACCCAGTGAAAAATCAGATTTATAGTATGAATCTATCCTTAAAAAGTATTCAGTCATACATCCATGCATTTTCACTCCTAATTTTTCCCGCCTCTTCCTCGGTATACTCATTTCTTATGTCAAATAACACCAGAAGTTTCTCAGGAAAAAAATCTTTGATCTTGTCAGCCACAGTGTCACATAAGAATTCAAAAAGTTCATTTATGGTCAAGTAATTTGAAGCCTGCACAACCCACATAAATAAACAAACAAAAAAACACAGAAGGTGCAACTGAGAAATTCAAGAAGTACAAAACAAACTGTGTATAAAATGTAAAAACATACCATAATAAGATTGAAAAGTGTTGGTTGATCAACAACCACAAACTGCATATCTCAATTTTGCACTTCTTCCTCTGAATTACCAGATTATTTGGCTTCCAAATGATATTTGATGTATTGAATAACCTTTGATAACATTGTGTTGGAAATATTATGCAGAGGCATAACGGTGTCCCTGCCTGCCAGTTGTATAAAAATTTTCACAGTCTCCATCTGCAAAGAAACGTCATAGTCCACCTCAGTCTACACCATGTCTGACATCAGTAATTTCACCTTTCCTTTCTCTGCCATCCCTAATTATTGTCTACAACATAAAACTCTGAGTAGAAATTAGAGTTTAGCTCTGTAAGAAAACTCTATATAAACTCTGCACAAGATTTTTTAATGAATGATTGCAATGTGAGTTTATAAAAACTCTACAACATTTTTTAAAGAACACAATGCTTCCTACACGTCGGTTAACACGAAGCGGCATGTCGGTTGACATGAATATTGTTTAACCCTTAATAGTTTAGTTTAAGTTCCTATAATTCCCGTTAATATTTTAGTTTAAGTTCCTATAATTCACTATTACAGGAATTTACTCTCCAAGTCTTTCTCTACTTAATATAATAAAAAATACTAATACACTGTGCTTTTCTAAAATTTAAATTATATTTGTTATTGATGTTTTATGTTTTATCTTAATTTTAAAGATATATAATGTATTTATTTTCCTATTGTTTATATTTAAACAAGGGAACATTTCAGCTTGGTGTTTTAAATTAATTTTGAATTCAAGCATTCATTTTTGACCATTTACACAATTGATATATGATATATTTTATCCATTTACTCATGACTCGCTTATGATATTTTATTTATTTATGCATTTAGCCTTGATTCACTTATGATATTATATCATGCAAATTGATCAACCATTATATCACTTCTTATGCAAATATTCTTTATATAGGGATTTGGGCACCAATTTATAGTTGTTATTGGATAAATTATTACTACATTTATCCACAATGCTCATATTTTTAATTTATTTTGTGGATAGTGATCATAGTGTGTGTTATTCATCATATTTTTCCTTTTTTTTTAATTTCCTTTTAAATGATTTGATTTTAGACCTGTCTATTTAAAATTATATTTATTATACGCATTTACCTTCTAGTTGTATGCATGATAAATCATCTAAAGTGGATAACACTCTATATGTACACATTTCATTGGCACACGTGTGGTGAGGATCATTCTTCCATATGTCATGATGATCTTATGTTCATAGATCCATGTCTATTTGTTATGTTTCCTCCTTTCAAATATGATAGTTCTTTTTCATGGAGAGAATTTCACTATTCCTCATTTTCACAATATGGGTATTCATGATAGAAATTTGCATAAAACTTGCTCTAATTAGGGGGTCATGAGACAAACTAGTAAAGAAAACATTGAATAAATCTTAGTAATGCCATACAAATAGTATAATGAAACTTAAACTAATAATGTCCTAAACTAAATTAATCTTAAATAAATTAAAATGAAAACACATGTTGACTTGGAAAGACATATATATTCAACTAGAAATTAATCATTGGCTTTAAACCAACGATAAAATTTAAAAAAAAAAAAAAAAAACTAGAGACAACAATTCATAAAGATATCAATATATTTAGATATCCAAATTGTAAAGATTTGAAAAGGTATAATGATGAGATTTGAGGCTTCATATTAGTTATACCTGTAGTGGCATTAGAGGCTATTATTAATGATTGTATGAATTCCTAGATGTGGTCAATTTATGATAACAACACCCTTTCTATACGTTCTAATTTGATTAGTGGTACTAGCGACTTCTTGCAGATTGATAATTGAAAAGATATGGACAATTATGGTTTTCTCAAGTCACATGCCTTAATTGGACTTTTATGGATGAAATTTACATCCATCTCAGTTTTAAGTGAAAAAATCCATCCTTTTTTCTATTATAATTTTGTGTTGTGGGTCCATGCATAGTGATATTTTCCATTCTATGCATTTCACTATGAGGAAGATAGAAATGGCATGTGATCTAAAACTTTCATAACCCAGGGATTGCACAAAGCTTAGGCAAAATGATGAGTTATGGAATCCATTCAAAAGGGTTCAGATAGCTCCCTATTTCACATCTATGAAATAATATAATAGGTTTTTATTGACCAAGTTCTACAATTCCAAACAATAGGGTATTGTTAGCATTTGTGGTAGATCATGTTCACAGTTACCCCAAAGCTTATTGTGGAGGCTACAAGAGTCAAATACGAAGATGAAAAGGTGGAGAAAATAAACTTTGGAGACTAAAAGACCTACATTATGAAATTATTCAAAAGAGGAGAATGGTCGAAGGTGGTCCAAAATGGGTATGACAAGTCTCTTTTGCCTCTCTCTTATTCTCTGATTAGCTCTCATGTGTTGAAATATTTTATCTTAGAAGGGCGACATCGATGGTCCATGAATATTATTTTCCAATCTTTAACTATATTTTCCATGGTGATTAAATTGACCTCCCTTTCTGTCTCTTTTCTTTTATTTTCTTTTCTTTTCTTTGTAACAACATTTCTAAAGGGTCCCCTCCCATTCTCAACTAGGGCCTTACCTTTTCTCTTTACCAACTTGAATTTGACTAGTCTCCTTTTTGGAGTCATTTCATTACCTACCCTGAGGATAAATCTACTATGATGATTGGAAAGAGTACATGCATTGTATCTCATGGAATCAGGAGTTTCTTACCAGTGAATGATGTTGCATAGCTAGAGTTGGTGTGTTGGGCATTTATCCATTTTACTATTTTTTCTTAATTATATTGTTGTTATTATGTTTAGATTTAGGAGGAAGTATAATATCTTAGGGTATAATTCAGTCAGTCATCATTTCTACTTGTGGTGTATTTATTTCCTTATGGACTTCATGGCATATGTGCATATCAACAATGTGGTTAATTACCATAGTGATTATAATCTTGATAGTAGCGTAATAGAATTGGAGGTTATCAAATCATTATTGATTAGTCTTTTCAATATTGTGACTATTTTTTATGGTTTAAATATGATCTATGGGTCTCATAAGTATTTTTTTATTAAATTTTTGAAGTATATTTAGTAGGGTCTTTTGGGTGCTTTTGGTTGTTTCATGGGCCAATAGTTTTTTGGTTGTTGTGAATTGTTGTGCTAATGCTGCCTTTTTCTATGAGGTTTCAAGGCCCTTTCCCTACTAAATTAATTTAAAAAAACTTGTAAAGATAAAAAAAATTTAAACAAAAAAGAGATCTAGTGATCCATACAAACATTTTCAATGAGGTTTATAATAATAATATCCTAAATCTAAACTAACCATGATGAAAGAAAGAGTAAAAGATACATGTACATGTACATGTATATGTAAATATATATGTACATGTACATGTCTACATATATGTATATCTAGATATATCTATCTCTATCTCTATCTCTATCTCCATCTCCATCTCCATCTCCATCTCCATCTCCCTTTCTGTCTCCTTCTTCGTATTCGTCTCCATCTCCCTCTCCGTCTCCATCTCCATCTCCATCTCCATCTCCATCTCCATCTCCATCTTCATCTATATATCTATCTATCTATCTATATTGATTGGAAAGAATACTTTTATCTTTAGAGCCCCTTCTACAAACATAACAAATCACTCAAATAATTCCTAGACTAAGAATATGAGAGAGTTATTTATAATTTGTCATATAAATAAGTAATCTCTTTCAATCAAAAGTCACCACCATAATAGCATGTATAAATTTACCGTATGTACATGTACATGTGTACATATATGTATATCTAGATATCTCTATCTCTATCTCTATCTCTATCTCCATCTCCATCTCCATCTCCATCTCCATCTCCATCTCCATCTCCCTTTCTATCTCCCTTTTTGTCTCCTTCTCTATCTTTGTCTCCATCTCCATCTCCATCTCCATCTACATCTCCATCTCCATCTCCATCTCCATCTCCATCGTCATCTATCTATCTATCTATATCGATTGGAAAGAATACTTTTATCTTTAGAGCCCCTTCTACAAACATAAAAAATAACTCAAAAAATTCCTAGACTAAGAATATGAGAGAGTTATTTATAATTCGTCATATAAATAAGTACTCTCTTTCAATCAAAAGTTGCCACCATAATAGCATGTATAACTTTACCATTCTATAACTTTACCATTCAAACTTTGGATATATACAAACTATAAATATTTAAATTAGAACATGAAATGTGGGTAGAAGGAACTAATAATCATATCCATGTGCAACTTGTAGCCAACAATGTCATATCTAGATTCATGTATTAAATCTCAATGGTATGCTTTATAGAGAAGAAGTTCATATAAGCTAGAATGCCACACTCTCTTTTTCACAAAACGTATGGTGAAAATTAGAGACAAACCCTACTAGAAAAGATACATATAAGAATCTTTTTTCCCAACTTCACAAATTACAACTAGCTTGTCTTAAATACAATTTCAAGCATTTGATGCAAAAAAAAAACACTAATTATAGCACTAAAAAATTCTAATCTATGCACTAACATTCAAATACAAAGTTTTTGGAAATTATTCTTTGTTGTAACATTCAGCTAAAAAGGTTTTACATTCTACTCATAATAGGATGACTATACAAAGGAATTTAATTGCCAAATGAAGGAATATCACGCATGCTCACTAAAATATGTACATATCCTTTTGGTAAAAAACTAATGCCAATGATGGAATACATACTTTTATGAACCATTATACTCTAAGGTTCTACAATAAATTGTTTCTTCGATAGATTTAATTTATTTGTCTAACCACTATCCATGCGATTAACAAGAATGATCCTTGAGGTGCAAGTCACATCATTAAATGATGGTCTTACATTTACAAAAAATAGATACAAGAATACAATGAGGAATGCTAATCACTAGATTTTAAAATAAACATAACAATGGGAAGTAAATAATATATTTCTTTTAGAAAAATGTCTAGAACATATACACACATACACACTAAGATGTGTGTGTGTGTGTGTGTGTGTGTGTGTGTGTGTGTGTGTGTGTGTGTGTGTGAATTGTTTCTTGGATAGATTTAATTTATTTGTCTAACCACTATCCATGTGATTAACAAGAATGATCATTGAGGTATAATTTACATCGTTAAATGATGGTCTTACATTTAAAAAATTAGTTACTAGAATACAATGAGGAACGCTAATCACTAGATTTTAAAATAAATGTAACAATGGGAAGTAAATAATATATTTCTTTTAGAAAAATGTCTAGAACATATACACACATACACACTAATATATATATATAGATACATATATATATACACATATATATAGGTATGTGTGTGTGTGTATTGATGCAGGAGCTTCAGAGGGTCATAACTTTTGACTCGGATGTGGGTTTTGGCTGAAATTTTACAGGCAGATTCGTGAGCTAGAGTTGATGGCATTTCTAAATAAGCCACCTCTATTGGTGGAAAATTTGACCATTGTTTGGGAGCCTGAAATTTCATCTTGACCTCCAAAATTGGCTTTTTCTTTTTCTTTCCACTTTTTTGAGTTTTGTTTTTGTAATAAATCTGAAATCATGTTTCTAATTTCATGGATTAATTGGCAATTCGACTTGCCTTAGTTGGGATCTTTTCTTGGGAAAAATAGAGATTCATTGGATGAGTTTTAAAAATTACCAAAAATGGAAAAAATCTATTTTTCCCGAAAACTTGCCAAATATGGTAATTTTCAAAATTGTATTAAATAGGAGTTTTATTTCATTGTAGAGGAAAAGTAAGTTGGAGAATTTAATGAAGAATTCAAATTCTATAGTATTTTGTTGTGTATCTTCTGAGTAATTTCTTTTAATGGTATTTTAGGCTACATTATTTTGTATCAGAGCGGGATGATGGCCGGAAGAGGAAGAGGAAGAGGAAGAGGCAGACGTCTTACCCAAACACAGAGAGATATGATAAGCTTGCAAAGACAAGTAGAAGAACTCACAAACCGATTGGAAAACCATGGATTACAAAGAGAGGAAGATGAATCTGATATAGAAGCAAACCAAGGAGCTGAAGGAATAGAAGAAGGACAAGACGAAGCAGTGAGTTTTGAAGAGAGGCTACTTAGAGTCTTGGAGGGAAAAAATGAAGTGATCAAGGTTGATGTTTCAGACTATTCAGGTAGTCTTAAGCCAGAGGAAGTGATAGATTGGTTAAATGAGATGGAGAATTTTTTTGAATGGAAGTCTATGACAGAAGAAAAGAGGATGAGGTTTGCATGCACCAAGTTAAAGGGACATGCGATGATCTAGTGGGATCATCTCCAAAATGAAAGAACAAATAAAGGGAAGGATAAAATCAAGAAATGGAGCAAAATGGAGAAAAAGCTGAGAGAAAAATTATTGCCGGTGGATTATGCTCAAACACTCTTCCAAAGGTTTCAAAATTTGAAACAGAACTTATCTTCTATGCAAGATTATACAGATGAGTTTTATAAGTTGTCCATCCATATAGAACATCAAGAAAGTAATGAAAAAATGGCTGCAAGGTATTTAAATGGTCTGAAATACACTATTCAGGATGAGCTAAGCATGCATAAGATCAACTGTATGGAGAATTCCTATCAGTTGGCTCTAAAGGCTGAAGAAAAACAAACTAGACAGTACAATTAGAGGAATAGAGGAGGACGAAGAGGTATATCAACCTCATTTCGAGGAGGCTAAAGTTCCAGTCAAGTGAGTGATAAAAAATAAGAAACCCGTTCGAATCCATGGAATCAACAAAGAGGAAGGGGGTTACAACATTGAAGAGGATGGGAAGGTCAGAGAAGAGCATTCACTTGTTTAAGATGTGGAGAAGAAGGATACAGGGCCTTCAAGTGTTCAAATTTTAACATGTAAGATGGAAATCAAGGAGGGCCATCGAGAGTGAACCTAGCCCAAGTTGACAATGAAGGATCAGAACAAGAAGTGTCACCGGATATCGAAGAAAGTCTCATGATAAGGAGGACAATGATTATTCCAGCAAAGGAAGATATAGAGGAGAAAGGCACTGATTATTCATGACTCAGAACTAGCATATTCCGAACATGGTGCAGCTCCAGTGGAAAGGTATGTCAAGTAATTATTGATGGAGGCAGTTGTGGGAACATGGTTTCTAAAGTAATTATGGAGAAACTAAACCTCTAGTGTGAAAATCACCCTTGTCCCTATAGGCTAGCATGGTTCAAAAAGGGAAATGAAATTACAATAGATAAGAGGTGCCTTGTTAAATTTTCCATAGGAAAGGTCTACAAGGATGAGTTATGGTGTGATGTGATTCCAATGGATGCATGCCATGTCCTATTAGGTCGCCCCTGGCAGTATGATAGAAAGGTTATTCATAATGGAGAGAAGAATACTTACACCTTCTGGAAGGATGGATCTAAGGTAATCATGTTACCTCTCAGGAATGAAGGAAAAGATGAGAGCATGCTATCTGAAAAGGAACTTGTCAAAGAAATGAAAGTAATAGAGTGTTTTTATGCATTGGTAGTAAACAGAGGGAAAGAGGAAGACTTGACAATACCACCAGAAGTAGCTACGGTGTTGAAAGAGTATTCAGATGTCATTCCAAAGGAACTACCTAATGGGCTCCCCCAAAAATGAGATATCCAACATCATATTGATCTTATCCCAGGAGCAAGTCTTCCCAATCAAGTGGCTTATAGGGTGAGTCCAACGCAACATGTAGAACTGAAAAAAAAAAGGTAACTGAGCTCATACATAAAGGGTTAGTGCAAGAAATCATGAGCCCCTATGTTGTACCATCATTACTTACCCTAAAGAAGGATGGAACATGGAGGATGTGCATAGATAGTTGAGCAATCAATAGGATAACCATCAGGTATCATTTTCCTATTCCTCATTTAGACGATATGATGGATGTTCTTACTGGAGCAACACATTTCACTAAGATTGATCTGTGAAGTGGGTACCACCAAATCCGCATCTGAGAAGGGGATGAATGGAAAACTGCCTTCAAAACTAGGGATGGTTTGTATGAATGGAAGGTTATGCCTTTTGGTTTATCAAATGCACCTAGTACTTTTATGAGACTCATGAATACTATGTTGCGTCCCTACATTGGAAAGTTTGTAGTAGTTTATTTTTGATGATATACTAATTTTTAATAAGGGAAGGGAAGAACATCTACAACACTTGAGGATCATATTGGGGGTATTAAGAACAGAGAAACTCTATGCTAATTTGAAGAAATGTAGGTTCATGAAAGCAGGCCTTGTTTTTCTGGGATTTGTCATTTCTGCAGATGGTATCAACATGGATCCAAAGAAAGTTCAAGCCATTCTTGAATAGCATAGCCCACGTAGTATCACTAAGGTTAGAAGTTTTCATGGCTATTCGTAATTTTAGTAGCATTGTAGTACCTATGACAGATTGCACTAAGGGTTGAGAGTTCTCATGGACCAAAGAGGCTGAAGAGAGTTTCCAATATTTAGAGAAGAGGCTCACTGAAGCTCCTATATTGGCCTTACCAAATTTTGATAAAGTGTTTAAAGTGGACTGTGATGCCTCACATGTGAGCATTGGTGCTGTACTCATCCAAGAAGGTAAGCCCATTGCCTTTTTTAGTAAAAAATTGAATGATGTGCGAATGAAATATTCTACATATGATATAGAGTTCCATGCAATTGTGCAAGCTCAAAGACATTGGAAGCATTATTTGGTACCCAAAGAATTTGTGTTGTTTACAGACCATATTTCTCTAAAATATATGAACACACAAAAGAAATTGAACAATAGACATGCAAAATGGGTCTCTTTCCTCCAAGGGTTTACTTTTGTTCTGAAGCATAAATTAGGGAAATAGAATCAAGTTGCAGATGCCTTAAGCAGGCATGTTGTGCTTCTCACCAGCATGGAAATAGAAGTAGTTGGCTTTGATGCAATCAAGGACTTGTATAAATCTAATAGTGACTTTTGGGAAGTTGTTGATTAGTTGAAGAATCCAGTACCTGGGAACAAAGACACCATTCAAGGTGAGTATCTTATGCAAGATGGTTATTTATTCAAGGGAAAATAGTTGTGCATTCCTGTAGGCTCAATGAGGGAAAATATTATTAGAGAATTTCATAGCAGTGGTATGGCTGGGCATTTTGGGAAGGATAAAACAACAGCCTTGGTAGCAGATAAGTACTACTGGCCAAAGATGAAGAGAGATATCACTAGGTTTGTGGAAAGGTGTCGAGTTTATCAAGTAGCCAAAGGGCACACCTAGAACACTGGTTTGTACATGCCATTGCCAGTACCGATAGGACCATGAACAGACTTAAGTATGGATTTTGTATTGGGACTGCCACATACACAGTGAGGTAATAAATCTATCTTTGTAGTTGTGGATAGATTCTCAAAAATGGCTCATTTCATTGCTTGTAAGAAAACTAGTGATGCCACTAGGGTGGGTGAATTATTCTTTTCTGAAATAGTGAGATTGCATGGGGTTCCAAAAACAATTACCTCTGATCGGGACACTAAGTTCTTAAGTCATTTCTAGAGGACCTTATGGAAGAAGATGTGGAAAAAGTTACAGTTTAGTAGTGCTTATCATCCACAAACTAATGGCCAAACAGAGGTGGTCAATCAAAGTTTGGGTAATTTGTTATGATGTATTGTTGCAGGGAAGCCCAAGCAATGGGATTTGGCATTACCCCAGGCAGAATTTGCCTATAATAGCTCTATGAACAGGTCAAATGGTAAGTCACCATTTCAAGTTGTTTATGGTCAAAATCCCCAGGGTGTTCTTGATTTGGCACAAATTCCCTTGGGTGACAGAGTTAGTGATGATGGAGAAGCCTTTGTTGAACAACTCTTCCAGTTGCAGGCAGTTGTAAGACAGAAGTTACAAGACAACAATGAGCGGTATAAAGATTCTATAGATGCTACTAGAAGGTATCAGGTTTTTAGTGCAGGTGATCTAGTGATGGTTTATCTACGCAAGGAGAGGTTTCCTATTGGGACTTATCACAAACTGAAATATAAGAAAATTGGTCCTTGCAAGATTCTGAAGAAGATTAATGATAATGCTTATGAGGTAGATCTTCCTAGTGGTTTTGATATTTCTCCTATGTTTAACATGTTTGATTTGTATACTTTCCATGGTGATGATGCTTTTGTTGAAAATGAGGATGAGGTGGATTGGACACACACTGTCCCAATCAAGAAAAAGGAAAAGGTGGCACAGGTTCTAGACAAGAGCACAATTCAAACTCGTCAAGCTGACTACCACAAATATCTTGTGTAGTGGGAAGGATTTGCACCAGCAGATAGCACCTGGATTTTAGAATCAGATTTGAAGAAGCTAGATGAGCCTAAATGGAAGCAGTTTGAGTACCAGAACTTGCAGGAGCTGCGTTCTTTTCAAGAAAGGGAGAATGATGCAGGAGCTTCAGAGGGTCATAACTTTTGACTCGGATGTGGGTTTTGGCTGAAATTTTACAGGCGGATTCATGAGCTAGTGTTGAAGGCAATTCCAACTCAGCCACCTTTGTTGGTGGCCGTTTCAACCATTTTTTGGGAGCCTAAAATTTCATCTTGACCTCCAAAATTGGCTTTTTCTTTTTCTTTCCAGTTTTTTGAGTTTTGTTTTTGTAATAAATCTGAACTCATGTTTCTGATTTCGTGGATTAGTTGGCAATTCGAATTGCCTTAGTTGGGATATTTTCCTGGGAAAAATTGGGATTCATAGGATGAGTTTTAAAAATTACCAAAAATGGAAAAAAAATTATTTTTCTTGAAAACCTGCCAAATATGGTAATTTTTGGAATTGTATTAAGTAGGATTTTTATTTCATTATAGAGGCAGAGTAAGTTGGAAAAGTTAATGAAGAATTTGAATTCTGTACTATTTTTTTGTGTATCTTCTGAGTAATTTATGTTAATGGTATTTTGGGCTACATCATTTGCTATCAGAGCGAGATGATGGCTGGAAGAGGAAGAGGAAGAGGTAGAGGTCTTACCCAAACATAGAGAGATATGATAATCTTGCAAAGACAAGTAGCAGAGCTCACAAACCGATTGGAAAACCATGGATTACAAAGAGAAGAAGATGAATCTAATGGAGAAGCAAACCAAGGAGCTGAAGGAATAGAAGTAGGACAAGAAGCAGTGAGTTTTGAAGAGAGGCTGCTTAGAGTCTTGAAGGGAAAAAATGAAGCAATCAAGGTTGATGTTTCAGAATATTCTTTTAGTCTTAAGCCAGAGGAAGTGATAGATTGGTTAAATGAGATGGGGAAGTTTTTTGAATGGAAGTCTATGACAGAAGAAAAGAAGATGAGGTTTACATGCACCAAGTTAAAGGGAAATGCGATGATCTGGTGGGATCATCTCCAAAATGAAAGAACAAAGAAAGGGAAGGATAAAATCAAGAAATGGAGCAAAATGGAGAAAAAGCTGAGAGAAAAATTCTTGTCAATGGATTATGCTCAAACACTCTTCCGAAGGTTTCAGAATTTGAAACAGAACTTATCTTCTGTGCAAGATTATACAGATTAGATTTATAAGTTGTCCATTATGAAAGAACATCAATAAAGTAATGAACAAATGGCTGCAAGTTATTTAAATGGTCTAAAATACACTATTCAGGATGAGCTAAGCATGCCTCGGATAAACTGTATGGAGCATGCCTATCAGTTGGCTCTAAAGGCTAAAGAAAAACAAACTAGACAGTACAATCAAAGGAATAGAGGAGGACAAAGAGGTACATCAACCCCATTTCAAGGAGGCTCAAGTTCCAATCAAGGAAGTCATAAACAAGAAGAAACATGTTCGAATCCATGGAATCAACAAAGAGGAAGGGGGTTCCAATGTGGAAGAGGCTATGGTAATGGAAGAGGATGGGAAAACTAGAGAAGACCATTCACTTATTTCAGATGTGGAGAAGAAGGACACAGGGCCTTCAAGTGTTCAAATTTTAACATGCAAGGGGGAAATCAAGGAGGGCCATCAATAGTGAACCTAGCCCAAGTTGACAATGAAGGATCAGAACAAGAGGTGTCTCCAGATATTGGAGAAAGTCTCATGATGAGGAGGCCAATGATTATTCCAGCAAAGGAAGATATAGAGTAGAAAGACACTGATTATTCATGGCTCAGAACTAGCATATTCTGAACAAGGTGTACCTTAGGTGGAAAGGTATGTCAAGTAATTGTTGATGGAGGCAGTTGTGAGAACATGGTTTCTAAAGAAATGGTGGAGAAACTAAACCTCCAGTGTGAAAATTACCCTCGTCCCTATCGGGTAGCATGGTTCAAAAAGGGAAATGAAGTTACAGTAGATAAGTGGTGCCTTGTTAAATTTTCCATAGGAAAGGTCTACAAGGATGAGTTATGGTGTGATGTGATTCTAATGGATGCATGCCATGTCCTATTAGGTCACCCCTGGCAGTATGAAAGAAAGGTTATTCATAATGGAGAGAAGAATACTTACACCTTCTGCAAGGATGGATCTAAGGTAATCTGGTTATTTCTCAGAAATGAAGGAAAAGATGAGAGAATACTATCTGAAAAGGAACATGTCAAAGAAATGAAAGTAACAGGGTGTTGTTATGCATTAGTAGTACAGAGAGGGAAAGAGGAAGCCTTGACAATACCACCAGAAGCAGCTACGGTGTTGAAAGAGTATTTAGATGTCATTCTAGAGGAACTACCTAATGGGCTCCCCCCAAAACTAGATATCCAACATCATATTGATCTTATCCCAGGAGCAAGTCTTCCCAATCAAGCGGCTTACAGGATGAGTCCAACGCAACATGCAGAACTTAACAAATAGGTAACTGAGCTCATACATAAAGGGTTATTGCAAGAAAGCATGAGCCCCTGTGTTGTACCAACATTACTAACCCCAAAGAAGGATGGAACATGGAGGATGTGCACAGACAGTCAAGAAATCAATAGGATAACCATCAGGTATCATTTTCCTATTCCTCGTTTAGATGATATGATGGATGTTCTTGCTGGAGCAACACATTTCACTAAGATTGATCTGCAAAGTGGGTACTACCAAATCCGTATCCGAGAAGGGGATGAATGGAAAACTTCTTTAAAAACTTGGGATGGTTTGTATGAATGGAAGGATATGCCTTTTGGTTTATCAAATGCACCTAGCACTTTTATGAGACTCATGAATACTGTGTTGTGTCCCTACATTGGCAAGTTTGTAGTAGTTTATTTTGATGATATACTCATTTTTAGTAAGGGAAGGGAAGAACATCTACAACATTTCAAGATCATATTGGGGGTATTAAGAGAAGAGAAACTCTATGCTAATTTGAAGAAATGTAGGTTCATGCAAGAAAGAATTGTTTTTCTGGGATTTGTCATTTCTGCAGATGGTATCAGCATGGATCCAGAGAAAGTTTGAGCCATTCTTGAATGGCGTAGCCCACGTAGTATCACTGAGGTTAGAAGTTTTCATGGCTTGGCCACTTTATATAGAAACTTCATTCGCAATTTCAGTAGCATTGTAGCACCTGTGACAGATTGCACTAAGGGTCGAGAGTTCTCATGGACCAAAGAGGCTGAAGAGAGTTTCCAGTATTCAAAGAAGAGGGTCACAAAAGCTCCTATATTGGCCTTATCAAATTTTGATAAAGTGTTTGAAGTGGACTGTGATGCCTCACATGTGGGCATTGGTGCTGTACTCAGCCAAGAAGGTAAGCTTATTGCCTTTTTTAGTGAAAAATTGAATGGTGTGTGAATGAAATATTCTACATATGATATAGAGTTCCATGCAATTGTGCAAGCTCTGAGACATTTGAACCATTATTTGGTACCCAAAGAATTTGTGTTGTTTACAAACCATATTGCTCTAAAATATCTGAACACACAAAAGAAATTGAACACTAGACATGCAAAATGGGTCTCTTTACTCCAAGGGTTTACTTTTTTTCTGAAGCATAAATCAGGGAAACTGAATCAAGTTGCAGATGCCTTAAGCAGGCATGTTGTGCTTCTCACCTTCATGGAAACAAAAGTAGTTGGCTTTGATGCAATCAGGGACTTGTATGAATCTGATAGTGACTTTTCAGAAGTTGTTGATCAGTTGAAGAATCCAATACCTGGGCACACAAACACCATTCAAGGTGAGTATCTTATGCAAGATGGTTATTTATTCAAGGGAAAATAGTTGTGCATTCCTGTAGGCTCAATGAGGGAAACTATTATTAGATAATTTCATTGTAGTGGTATGGTTGGGCATTTTGGGAAGGATAAAACAACATCCTTGGTAGAAAATAAGTACTACTGGCCAAAGATGAAGAGAGATATCACTAGGTTTGTGGAAAGGTGCCTAGTTTGTCAAGTAGCCAAAGGGTACTCCCAGAACACTGGTTTGTACATGCCATTGCCAGTACCGATAGGACCATGGATAGACTTAAGTATGGATTTTTTATTAGGACTGCCACATACACAGTGAGGTAATGACTCTATCTTTGTAGTTGTGGATAGATTCTCAAAAAGGGCTCATTTCATTTCTTGTAAGAAAACTAGTGATGCTACTAGCGTGGCTGAGTTATTCTTTTTTGAAATAGTGAAATTGCATGGGGTTCCAAAAACAATTACCTCTGATCGGGACACTAAGTTCTTGAGTCATTTTTGAAGGACCTTATGGAAGAATAAGGGGACAAAGTTACAGTTTAGTAGTGCTTATCATCCACAAATTGATGGCCAAACAGAGGTGGTCAATCGAAGTTTGGGTAATTTGTTACGATGTATTGTTGGAGGGAAGCCCAAGAAATGGGATTTGGCATTACCCCAGGTAGAATTTTCCTATAACATCTCTATGAACAGGTCAACTAGTAAGTCACCATTTCAAGTTGTTTATGGTCAAAATCCCTAGGGTGTTCTTGATTTGGTACAGCTTCCCTTGGGTGACAGAGTTAGTGATGATGGAGAAGCCTTTACTAAACAACTCTTCCATATGTAGGCAGATGTAAGATAGAAGTTACAAGACAACAATGAGTGGTATAAAGCTTCTACAGATGCTACTAGAAGGTATCAGGTTTTTAGTGCAGGTGATCTAGTGATGGTTTATCTACGCAAGGAGAGGTTTCCTACCGGGACTTATCACAAACTGAAATATAAGAAAATTGGTCCTCGCAAGATTCTGAAGAAGATTAATGATAATGCTTATGAGGTAGAGCTTCCCAGTGGTTTTTATATTTCTCCTGTGTTTAACATCTCTGATTTGTATACTTCCCATGGTGATGATGCTTTTATTGAAAATGAGGATGAGGTGGATTGGACATACATTTACCCAATCAATAAAAAGGAAAAGGTGGCATAGGTTCTAGACAAGAGAACAATTTAAACACGTCAAGGTGACCACCACAAATATCTTATGCAATGGGAAGGATAGGCACTAGCAGATAGCACCTGGATTTCATAATCATATTTGAAGAAGCTAGATGAGCCTAAATGGAAGTAGTTTGAGAACTGGAACTTGCAGGATCTACGTTCTTTTCAAGCAAGGGAAAATGATGTAGGAGCTTCAGAGGGTCATAACTTTTGACTCGGATGTGATTTTTGGCTGAAATTTTACAAGAAGATTTGTGAGCTAGAGTTATGGAAATTCTGACTTAGCCAACTTTGTTGGTGGTTGTTTTGACAATTTTTTGGGAGCCTGAAATTTCATCTTGACCTCCAAAATTGGCTTTTTCTTTTTTCTTTCCAGTTTTTTGAGTTTTGTTTTTGTAATAAATCCAAAATCATGCTTCTGATTTCATGGATTAGTTGGCAATTCGACTTGCCTTAGTTGTGAGCTTTTCTTGGGAAAAATCAGGATTCATAGGATGAGTTTTAAAAATTACCAAAAATGGAAAAAAAATTATTTTTCCCGAAAACCTGCCAAATATGGTAATTTTCAGAATTGTATTAAGTAGGAGTTTTATTTCATTGTAGAGGAAGAGTAAGTTGGAGAAGTTAATGAAGAATTTGAATTCTATAGTATTTTGTTGTGTATCTTCTAAGTAATTTCTGTTAATGGTATTTTGGGCTACATCATTTGGTATCAGAGCGAGATGATGGTTAGAAGAGGAAGAGGAAGAGGTAGAAGTCTTACTCAGACACAGAGAGATATGATAAGCTTGCAAAGACAAGTAGAAGAACTTGCGAACCATTTGGAAAACCATGGATTACAAAGAGAAGAAGATGAATCTAATGGAGAAGCAAACCAAGGAGCTATAGGAATAGAAGAAGGACAAGAAGAAGCAGTGAGTTTCAAAGAGAGGGTGCTTAGAGTCTTTGAGGGAAAATATGAAGCGATCAAGGTTGATGTTTTAGACTATTAAGGTAGTCTTAAGCTAGAGGAAGTGATAGATTGGTTAAATGAGATGGGGAAGTTTTTTGAATGGAAGTGTATGACAGAAGAAAAGAAGATGAGGTTTGCATGCACCAAGTTAAAGGGACATGCGATGATCTAGTGGGATCATCTCCGAAATGGAGCAAAATGGCGAAAAAGTTGAGAGAAAAATTCTTTTGGTTGGATTATGCTCAAACACTATTTCGAAGGTTTTAGAATTTGAAACAGAACTTATCTTTTGTGCAAGATTATACAGATGAGTTTTATAAGTTGTCCATTCATATAGAACATCAAGAAAGTAATGAACAGATGGCTGCAAGGTATTTAAATGGTCTGAAATGCACTATTCAGGATGAGCTAAGCATTCATCGGATAAACTCTATGGAGGATGCCTATAAGTTGGCTCTAAATGCTGAAGAAAAACAAACTAGATAGTACAATCAGAGGAATAGAGGAGGAGGAAGAAGAGTTACATCAACCCCATTTCGAGGAGGCTCAAGTTTCAGTCAAGGGAGTGATAAACAAGAAGAAACCCGTTTGAATCCATGGAATCAACAAAGAGGAAGGGGGGTCCAATGTGGAAGAGACTACGGTAATGGAAGAGCATGGGAATGCCAGAGAAGACCATTCACTTGTTTCAGATGTGGAGAAGGACACAGGGCCTTCAAGTTTTCAAATTTTAACATGCAAGATGGAAATCAAGGAGGGCCATCAAGAGTGAACCTAGCCCATGTTGACAATGAAGGATCAGAACAAGAAGTGTCTCCGAATATCATATAAAGTCTCATGATGAGGAGGCCAATGATTATTCCAGTAAAGGAAGATATAGAGGAGAAACACTCTGATTATTCATAGCTCAGAACTAGCATATTCTGAATAAGGTGTACCTCAGGTGGAAAGGTATGTCAAGTAATTATTGATGGAGGTAGTTATGAGAACATGGTTTCTAAAGCAATGGTGGAGAAACTAAACCTTTAGTGTGAAAATCACCCTCGTCCCTATTTTTAGTGAACAAATTTGTCCTTCAGATAGAAACATAAACAATGACTCAACATGCCCGATTAGGAAGAACAAAATGTATTAACAGTTGGACAGGTTATCATTGATTGATAACCATCCTCTGAATTAAGAGGTACAGCTCCCTCGTTTACAAATTTGCAATGAATTTAAATGATATGATGTACCTTTAACCTGAAGATACTTAAGGCTTTCTGACATTCATTCATAGACATGAAATGAATGCAATTGCTTGGATTTATAAACTGTATGGAAGAAGAAAGACGGAGAAGTAGCCACAGGACTAGCTGGCCAATCTTTCCTATTACAGAGAAAATGAAGGGAAGATTTCTTTGTTTTACAAACAATAAATGATAATACAAGAGCTATATCTTAGATTTGACAAAAGTGACTACATAATCAACATTAGTCTAAGAAATTTGTACCCAGACTCCAAAATCTGACATATAAAGTTCTTACATCTCAAATACATAACAGGATGACCACAAGATTACCCTGCCCCTACAAATTAAAAAAAAACAAAGAAAAACAAAACAAAACTAAATTCCCTATTTTCCTTGTTGCAGATCATAAACTGTCTCCTTCCCTGTGGCAACTTCAGAGCTTGCAAACATGAAAAGGAAGAACCTTGCTTAATCCTCTTGCTATCTTATTTAACACTTGACCATTCCGGTAATGTTTTGGTTACTGTCATAACTGGTTCTTGGGAAGATGCTTATTTTCTTTCTTTAATCTTTTCCCTTCTTGTCGATGGTTAAATTCCTAAGGACTTTATTACTTTTCAAACATCAAAATTGTCGATTAGCAAAGATAATGTTACACTGGTTGAGAAAGCCACCGGTCATTTTTACCTTTAGTGGTGGGAACCTGTTCAATAACATGAAGCCAAAATTCACTTATCTAGCTTTCCAAGCTATGAATCGGTTGTGCAACTGCCACATGGATGTGTCTTGCTGTGTATTGCAACTAATTTACAGTTGTCTCCTATTTTGGATCAACATTTAATATCATTAGATGATTACACGATAGGTAATCAATTTCGTCGAACTCCTTGCATATGAATGTTGGTATTTTCACAATTCTAGATACGAAGCAATGGTGGACTTCCCTTTGTTCGAGTTCACAAGCACAAAAGGAAAGATTTGTTTGGTGTCGGCACTCTCTAAGACAATTTTCATGAGATGTTTATGAATCTTCATGGATGAAGGCACTTGGTGGATAAGAAACTTGTGTCCACCGTTCCCAAGGTATCATGGTTGAATATGCTCCACTTTTGCTTGGGGTTTACTATGATCACCATCATGCCCCTGATAATATCAGTAACATATATTGTGACTATGCTGGAAATACTTCTCCATGTTTCTCCTGCAGCATATGAGATTGTACTTGAGATGTAATGGACTTCATAATGCCAATTTGGAGGCTTATGCAACATTTACCGTCGGTGAACTAACCCTCATGCTGGAGCCAACATCTTCAAATAGAGGCGCATAATGCATGGTCCAAACTATTCCCTCACCATATGTATTTGCTTCAAGGAATTAGTAAATCATTTGAAAGTTCCACACAACATATTGCCATTTGAATGTTTGAATTCCCTTCGATTAAGTCTCAACATATACAGCAGTTCCTGGAACCATAACACCATCCTTTCACCGATCGGATCATTATACATAATGGTTTCTGAATATATACCATTGGGTTCCTTTGAATTAAGTTCGAGGTGTTATCTCAAACCATTCAATATTCCTCCTAAACTTTAGATAAATGATATCCATCGTGAATCTAGAGTATGATGTCCTCAAATTTCTTCGGCTATCTGCACACCATGGTGCCTAAATTAGAAAGAAACAGCTCTTCTATTGCCATTTAACCTTCTAACAACCAATTTTAAAACTCACTAGACGTAACCATGATACTTCTGATGACTTGATTCGAAGAATGTTATGGGAGGGATCGGTTCCAACTGAGTACCGATATCTTCCATGATAGCACTTGTGGTTCCTTTATTACTGTATGATCAAGTCGTGCTCTTCCTTAGATTGCCAATCCATTCACCGACACCTCTGTTTCAAGCTCATCAATATACAAAGTCTCTCCTTGTTATGTGCAAGACCATCTTGCTCTGTGACACCATTGTTTTCAGCAATGTCATTTATCTATTATAAGGCATGAACTTTGTATAGTGGTCTTTCCTTCTTGTGACTAAGGATGCCATATCTATCGGTCTTTTGGAAAGAAATTCCTCTTGATAAATTCATGTCAGGGTTTGATGGGAATTGAACACCACTAGCATGATGTGACATCATTTGTGTGAGAAACTGTAAGAAATTAGAACTTCATCATATTTAGTGACACTATGCTTGCGGGCATTTTATCAAGCACCTTGCGATCATTTTGAACTATGTGGGAACCCGACTTCATGATCTTCTCCATCTCAGACTAAAGCAATTGCAGATTTTATAGAGAGATCAATAAGAACTATGGGAAGTCTCCATATCTCGGGACTATTACTCAATGTAGCAGTCTACTAATTAAAATAGAGGGCCTCACTTTCGAGCATCTTGTTCTCATGGTGCACATTAATTTTCATGATCTAGTGTTGATAGTCTTTGAACTGTGCCTCTACTACGGGATTTTCTACACATCCATGTGATTTATGCTTATGCACTGAATCCACAATCATTTGTCTGTGTGATTTAGCCAAGTCCACTTACTTTGCCTTTGAAGACAATGCAATTCCATGACACTCTTACTTTTTAAACATTCTGGAACCTCTCACTGCAAAGGAGTATCAGAAATAATAGAAACTGAAACTCATCACAACTACCACTTGGATGTGAACTCCAATTCATTTAACCATTCAGAATTTGTGAATTTTATGAAAAACTAGTGAATTGGTCTGGTAAAAGCCTTAACATTGGATTGACTCAAAGAATTTTAATCAAGAATTTGTACTTTGGGTCACTGAATTCAAACTGCAACACTATGCCAAATTTTGAACTTCGGACTGAATCTGTATGCTCAAACCTTGAACTGGTGAATGTGAACATAAGGGATTTGAATCTAAACATTCTTTGCATTGGGATTTTCAAGTGATAATTTGAGTTTTGAAATTAGCAACTTTCCATTTTGAATTGAGACTCAAAATCTGAACTTGAAGTTGAACCTCGATTCTGCAAACCCGAACTTTAAACTTGAACTTGAACTTGAAGTTCTAAACTGGATGGTTTAACTTCAACTTATCTTCACAACACTATCTTCTTCATAGGTCATAGTTCATAAACCATCATCAGAAATTAAAACCAACCAAAAATTACTTTATGGATTTGGCTTGGAAGTTTAGAATGTGAGTGCTAAAAGCATGGTAACAATTGGCTCTGATTGGGGATGTGGGTCGTGAGGAACATGAAGAATCTAAAAATCTCTGGTAAAATACCAGTGCTTGTCCATTGGGAGAACAGAGTCTAGGAACAAAGAAAGGATGTTTCTTACAAAGAGAGAGAAAACAGGGGGGGCAACACCAAAACAACCAAAGCAACCAACAAACGGAACAATCGACCAGCTACACTAAACACCGCCAAAAACTCAAAGAGCAGAAATATTTACAAATGTACACGGGTGAGAATAACTCACCATAGGACCAGAGCTGAAGAAAAACTTACACGAAGCCATTCACTGGCTGTGAGAAGAAAGAGCCCTTCCTGAACAATGAATTGTGTCGGCATGGCGCAACCCAATACCACTTCCACTTGGCAAACTCATCTTCTTGGTATCTCAGACTGATCATGCGCAGAAACCTTATCCACCAATCATCGCATCCAAAGAGGCACCTCTCATCATAAAAATCTAAGTTTTCTCAGGCATTCTATAAAGAATTTTCAATTCTATTTCCAACATACCACTGAAACAAAACTTGCTCAAAAACTTCCGAAACAGGGGGGGTAACATTTTCAATACATGTGCTCTTGGGATCAGCAAAAGAAAGAGGCTTTTCAAAATTTAAAATACCCTCAAGATAGAAGCGAGCTTTTTCAAGCATAGGATCATTCTCTTTTAGGACAAATCTATCATCCTTTTCTGTTAATGGGTTTGAAAACTCTTGGTCTAAGACAAAGGAATTGAAAAAGCTTATACCTAGAGTTTTCATGAGAGCAATTTCTTCTTTGTTTTCCAGGAGAAACTGGAATAGCACTTCTTCACTGTGAGATAATGTGTTTGCTGAAACCTTTCATGGTCTTTGTGGCTTTCCTTGCAACACATTTGTTTCAGCATCCTCTATTCCAAAGGGAGATAAATGATTTCCCCCACCTGAAGTTGATTCTTGTATTCAGAAGAGAGGATTTTCTCTAACAACATCATGCCCATGGAACCCGTTGGTAGGTATAGCGGGTTAAGCTCACCCCAAGTCCACTTATCATTCAACCCTTCAAACTTTGTTTTTGTCTCACATGCTAATCCGTCCATTGTTTGAAGAGTGTTTCCTCTACCCGAGCATATGAGAGGTTTTCCTTTTTGGGAATCCTCGCCGTCATGGATGAATGTGATTGCCTCTGTTTCCTAAAGATTGCCCAGTTGGGATTTAATCTTAGGCTATAAATTAGCATTCAAGCCTCTTAAGCACCTCATAGGAGTGTAAAAGTCTCCTTGTGTGCCAGGTTGAGACCATTCCCCTTGAGATGATTGGTAATGAAATAAAAAGGTTTCATACTCTATCTCTTCATCATCTTGAAAGGTGTCCTTTGTTCCTTCCCCATGAATTCCCCCTTTGTCATACTAATCTACCATGCTTTCCTGATTAAGGCTGATGGCTGAAACTACATTAGGAATTTCAAAAGAAAAAGTTTCAAATATTGGATAAGATGTAACCATGGGAAAGTTTGCATTTAACTCAAATTCATCTGGTTCTATCTCTATAGGAGACACACTTAGATTCAACAAATCATCTGATTGGGCATGATCCTTATTATCCTCAATGTGTGGGCAGCAGCACCCTGTCATATCAAAAAGGTTATTTTCTTTAGGTGTGACTTCTAGAGAATCCTCATCATCATATTCGACATGCAGGTGGTATGATCCCATTGTATTGTGAGAATTGCTTTCAAATAAAGGAGGCATTCCAAATCTTTTGCACCAAAAATTGTTGTAATTTGACAATAAAAAATAGAGGGTGTTGGTTTTACTATTTTGAGGACAAGCATTTTCATTCTGGGTTTTACTTCCGGATGATACTGCTTCTCGTAGAGGCAAACTCTTTTCCATGAAGGCTTATCACAATCATCAATTGAGGGCTTAGACTTATCACTTGTAGGCTCATCTTTTAGTTTCAAATCTGGACTTGAGACTTTTGCAATGTCATCTTGTTGAAACCAACTGGATAAAAATACATCATCCTCAATTCTAACAGCCTCTTGCTTGGCAATTTCAAGGTCACGTACCTTACTCCTTTTGAGATGAAATCAGACTTCTGGATGTAATGCTGCAATAAAGATCGACAACAAGTTAGCTTGGCTGGGCTGGTCAACTTGTGGAATCTTTGTCAAGGTCTGATTAAATCTATCCACGAAGCTTCTTATCTCTTCATCCTCTTCTTTCTAAATTTTGAAGAGTTGGCATAATAGGCTACCCACATTGACTGCTGGTTTAAATCTCGCAAGGAATTTATTTTCCAGCACACGCCAACCAGTGATACACCCATCTTCCAAATGCTGAAACCAAACAGCGGCATCATCAACAAGGGATTTAACAAATAGGTGGACATAGACATCTTCTTCTAAAACACCAAGAACCCCAAAGGTTGTATTGAAAGCTCAAATGTGGTTGTCCGGATCTTGATCACCTCTTCCAGCATACTCTAGAAAATATTTCTTTGATCTGGCGGGCATGATTGTGAAATGAGGTAGGCCAAAAGGACCAAAATGCGTCTGCCATGATTGAGTCATAGTCAAGGCCATATTTATACTAGAATTATTTTACTAGATAGATCAGAGTCACCAACCTCTATCCTCGGGGAGGTAACCTTTCAGATTTCCAAGGAAAGGAAAGCACTGGTTTTCTTTTCTTTCCCCAGTAGAGTCGCCAAAAAATCTGTTAGTGAACAGATTTTTCCTTCAGATAGAAACATAAACAATGACTCAACATGCCCGATTAGGAAGAACAAAATGTACTAACAGTTGGATGGGTTATCATTGATTGATAACGATCCTCTGAATTAAGAGGTACAACTCCCTTGTTTACAGATTTGCAATGAATTTAAATGATATGATGTACCTTTAACCAGAAGACACTTAAGGCTTTCTGACATTCATTCATAGACATGAAATGAATGCAATTGCTTGGATTTATAAACTGTATGGAAGAAGAAAGACGGAGAAGTAGCCACAAGATTACCTGGCCAATCTTTCCTATTACAGAGAAAATGAAGGGAAGATTTCTTTGTTTTACAAACATTAAATGATAATACAAGAGTTGTATCTTAGATTTGAAAAAAGTGACTACATAATCAACATTATTCTAAGAAATTCGTACCCAGACTCCAAAATCTCACATATAAAGTTCTTACATCTCAAATACATAACAGGATGACCACAAGATTACCCTGCCCCTACAAATAAAAAAAAACAAAGTACAGCAAAACAAAACTAAATTCCCTATTTTCCCTGTTGCAAATCATAAACTATCTCCTTCCCTATGGCAACTTCAAAGCTTGCAAACACAAAAAGTAAGAACCATGCTTAATCCTCTTGCTGTCTTATTTAACACTTGTCCATTCTGGTAATGTTTCAGTTACTGTCATAACTGATTCTTGGGAAGATGCTCATTTTCTTTCTTTAATCTTTTCCCTTCTTGTTGATGGTTAAATTCCTAAGGACTTTATTACTTTTCAAAAATCAAAATTGCCGATTAGCAATGATAATGTTACACTGGTTGAGAAAGCCACCTGTCATTTTTACCTTTAGTGGTGGGAACCTGTTCAATAACATGAAGCCAAACTTCACTTATCCGGCTTTCCAAGCTATGAATCGGTTGTGCAACTGCCACATGGACATGTTTTGTTGTCTATTGTAACTAATTTATAGTTGTCTCCTATTTTGGATCAACATTTAATATCATTAGATGATTACACGATAGGTAATCAATTTCATCGAACTCCTTGCATATGAATGTTGGTATTTTCACAATTCTGGATACCAAACAATGGTGGACTCCCCTTTGTTCGAGTTCACAAGCATAGAAGGAAATATTTGTTTGGTGTCGGCACTCTCTGAGACAATGTTCATGAGATGTTTCTGAGTCTTCATGGATGAAGGCACTTGGTGGATAAGAAACTTGTGTCCACCATTCCCAAGGTATCATAGTTGAATATGCTCCTCTTTTTCTTGCGGTTTACTGTGATCACCATCATGCCCCTGATGATATCAGTAACATATATTGTGACTGTGCTTGCAATTTGTCTAACAGTTCATACACTTCTCCATCTTTCTCCTGTGGCATATGAGATGGTACTCGAGATGTAATGGACTTCATAATTCTAATTTGGAGGCTTATGCAACATTTACCATCGGTGAACTAACCCCCATGCTGGAGCCGACATCTTCAAATAGAGGCACACAATGCATGGTCCGAATTGTTCCCTCACTGCATGTATTTGCTTCAGGGAATTAGCACATCATTTGCAAGTTTCGCACAACATATTGCCATTTGAATGTCTGAATTCCCTTTGATTAAGTCTCAACATATACAGCAGTTCCTGGAACCATAACACCATCCTTTCACCGATCAGATCATTATACATAATGGTTTCTAAATATATACCATCGGGTTCCTTTGAATTAAGTTCGAGGTGTTATCTCAAACCATTCAGTATTCCTCCTAAACTTTAGATAAATGATATCCAACGCGAATTTGGAGTATGATGTCCTCAAATTTCTTCGGCTATCTGCACACCATGGTGCTTGAATTGGAAAGCAGCAGCTCTTCTATTTCCATTTAACCTTCTAACAACCAATTTTAAAAATCACTAGACGTAACCATGATGCTTCTGATGACTTGATTCGAAGAATATTGTGGGAGGGATCGGTTCCAACTGAGTATCGATATCTTCCATGATAGCATTTGTGGTTCCTTTATTACTGTATGATCAAGTCGTGCTCTTCCCTAGATTGCCAATCCATTCACCGACGCCTCTGTTTCAATCTCATCAATATAAGAAGTCTCTCCTTTTTATGTGCAAGACCATCTTGCTCTGTGACACCATTGTTTTCAGCAATTTCATTTATCTATTATAAGGCCCGAACTTTGTATAGTGGTCTTGCCTTCTTGTGACCGAGGATGCCATATCTATCGGTCTTTTGGAAAGAAATTCCTCTTGATAAATTCATGTCGGGGTTTGATGGGAATCGAACACCATTAGCATGATGTGACATCATTTGTGTGAGAAAATGTAAGAAATTAGAACTTCATCGTATTTAGTGACACTATGCTTGCGGGCATTTTATCAAGCACCTTGCGATCATTTTGAACTATGTGGGAACCCGACTTCATGATCTTCTCCATCTCAAACTAAAGTGATTGCAAATTTTACAAAGAGAACAATAAGAACCATGGGAAGTCTCCATATCTCGGGACTATTACTCAATGTAGCAGTCTACTAATTAAAATAGAGGGCCTCGCTTTCGAGCATCCTGTTCTCATGGTGCACATTAATTTTCATGATCTAGCGTTGATAGTCTTCAAACTGTACCTCTGCTACGGGATTTTCTACACATCCATGTGATTTATGCTTATGCACTGAATCCACAATCATTGGTCTATGTGATTTAGTCAAGTCCACTTACTTTTCCTTTGAAGACAATGCAATTCCATGACAGTCTTACTTTTTAAACATTCTGGAACCTCTCACTGCAAAGGAGTATCAGAAATAATAGAAACTGAAACTCATCACAACTACCACTTTGGATGTGAAGTCCAATTCATTTAACCATTCAAACTTTGTGAATTTTAACAAAAACTGGTGAATTGGTCTGGTAAAGGCCTTAACATTGGATTGACTTGGAGAATTTTAATCAAGAATTTGTACTTTGGGTCACTGAATTCAAACTGCAACACTATGCCAAATTTTGAACTTCGGACTGAATCTGCATGCTCAAACCTTGAACTGGTGAATGTGAACATAAGGGATTTGAATCTAAACATTCTTTGCATTGGGATTTTCAAGTGATAATTTGAGTCTTGAAATTATCAACTTTCCATTTTGAATTGAGACTCAAAATCTGAACTTGAAGTTGAATCTCGATTCTGCAAACCCGAACTTTGAAGTTGAAGTTCTGAACTTGATGGTTCAACTTCAAATTATCTTCACAACACTATCTTCTTCACAGGTCACAATTCATAAACCATCATCAACAATTAAAACAAACCAAAAATTACTTTACGGAGTTGGCTTGGAAGTTTAGAATGCGGGTGCTAAAAGCATGGTAACACCTATCGGGTAGCATTGTTCAAAAAGGAAAATGAAGTTACAGTAGATAAGAGGTGCCTTATTAAATTTTCCATAGGAAAGGTCTACAAGGATGAGTTATGGTGTGATGTAGCTACGGTGTTGAAAGAGTATTCAGATGTCATTCCAGAGGAACTACCTGAAGAGTTCCCCCAAAAATGAGATATCCAACATCATATTAATCTTATCCCAGGAGCAAGTCTTCCCAATCAAGTGGCCTACAGGATGAGTCCAACACAACATGCAGAACTCAACAAACAGGTAATTGAGCTCATACATAAAGGGTTAGTGCAAGAGAGCATGAGCCCCTGTGCTGTACCAGCATTACTAACCCCAAAGAAGGATGGAACATGGAGGATGTGCACAAATAGTCGAGCAATCAATAGGATAACCATTAGGTATCATTTTCCTATTACTTGTTTAGATGATATGATGGATGTTCTTGCTGGAGCAACACATTTCACTAAGATTGATCTGCGAAGTGGGTACCACCAAATCCGCATCTGAGAAGGTGATGAATGGAAAACTACTTTCAAAACTAGGGATGGTTTGTATGAATGGAAGGTTATGCCTTTTGGTTTATCAAATGCACCTGGCACTTTTATGAGACTCATGAATACTGTGTTACGTCCCTACATTGGCAAGTTTGTAGTAGATTATTTTGATGATGTATTTATTTTTAGTAAGGAAAGGGAAGAACATCTGCAACACTTGATGATCATATAGGGGTTATTAAGAAGAGAGAAACTCTATGCTAATTTCAAGAAATGTAGGTTCATGCAAGCAAGCCTTGTTTTTCTGGGATTTGTCATTTTTACAGACGGTATCAGCATGGATCCAAAGAAAGTTTGAGCCATTCTTGAAATGCATAGCCCACGTAGTATCACTGAGGTTAGAAGTTTTCATGGCTTGGCCACTTTCTATAGAAAGTTCATTCATAACTTCAACAACATTGTAGCAGCTATGACAGATTGCACTAAGGGTCAAGAGTTCTCATGGACCAAAGAGGCTGAAGAGAGTTTCCATTATTTAAAGAAGAGGGTCACTGAAGCTCCTATATTGGCCTTACCAGATTTTGATAAAGTGTTTGATTTAGAGTGTGATGCCTTACATGTGGGCAATGGTGCTGTACTCAGCCAAGAAGGTAAGCCCATTGCCTTTTTTAGTGAAAAATTGAATGATGTGCGAATGAAATATTCTACATATGATATAGAGTTCCATGCAATTATGCAAGCTTTGAGACCTTGGAAGCATTATTTGGTACCTAAAGAATTTGTGTTGTTTATAGACCATATTTCTCTAAAATATCTGAACACACAAAATAAATTGAACACTAGACATGCCAAATGGGTCTCTTTCTTCCAAGGGTTTACTTTTGTTCTGAAGCATAAATCAGGGAAACAGAATCAAGTTGTAGATGCCTTAAGCAGGCGTGTTGTGCTTCTCAACATCATGGAAATAGAAGTAGTTATCTTTGATGCAATCAAGGACTTGTATGAATCTGATAGTGAATTTTGGGAAGTTGTTGATCAGTTGACAAATCCAGTACTTGGGCACACAAACACCATTCAAGGTGAGTATCTTATGCAAGATGGTTATTTATTCAAGGGAAAACAATTGTGTGTTCCTGTAGGCTCAATGAGGGAAAATATTATATGACAATTTCATATCAGTGGTATGGCTGGGCATTTTGGGAAGGATAAAACAACAGCCTTGGTAGCAGATAAGTACTACTGGCCAAAGATGAAGAGAGATATCACTAGGTTTGTGGAAAGGTGTCGAGTTTGTCAAGTAGCCAAAGGGCACACCTAGAACACTGGTTTGTACATGACATTGCCAGTACCGATAGGACCATGAACAGACTTAAGTATGGATTTTGTATTGGGACTGCCACATACACAGTGAGGTAATAAATATATCTTTGTAGTTGTGGATAGATTCTCAAAAATGGCTCATTTCATTGCTTGTAAGAAAACTAGTGATGCCACTAGGGTAGCTGAGTTATTCTTTTCTGAAATAGTGAGATTGCATGGGATTCTGAAAACAATTACCTCTGATCGGGACACTAAGTTCTTGAGTCATTTTTGGAGGACCTTATGGAAGAAGATGGGGACAAAGTTACAGTTTAGTAGTGCTTAACATCCACAAACTGATTGCCAAACAGAGGTGGTCAATCAAAGTTTGGGTAGTTTGTTACGATGTATTGTTGGAGGGAAGCCCAAGTAATGGGATTTGGCATTACCCCAGGCAGAATTTGCCTATAATAGCTATGTGAATAGGTAAACTGGTAAGTCACCATTTCAAGTTTTTTATGGTTGAAATCCCCAAGGTGTTCTTGATTTGGTGAAACATCCCTTGGGTGACAGAGTTAGTGATGATGGAGAAGCCTTTGCTGAACAACTCTTCCACTTGCAGGCAGATGTAAGACAGAAGTTACAAGACAACAATGAGTGGTATAAAGATTCTACAGATGCTACTAGAAGGTATTAGGTTTTTAGTGGAGGTGATCTAGTGATGGTTTATCTACGCAAGGAGAGGTTTCCTACTGTGAATTATCATAAATTGAAATATAAGAAAATTTGTCCTTGCAAGATTCTGAAGAAGATTAATGATAATGCTTATGAGGTAGAGCTTCCTAGTTGTTTTGATATTTCTCCTATGTTTAACATCTCTAATTTGTATACTTTCCATGGTGATGATTCTTTTGTTGAAAATGAGAATGAGGTGGATTGGACACACACTGTCCCATTCAAGAAAAAGGAAAAGGTGGCACAGGTTCTAGACAAGAGCACAATTCAAACTCGTCAAGGTAACTACCACAAATATCTTGTGTAGTGGGAAGGATTGGCACCAACATATAGCACCTGGATTTCAGAATCAGATTTGAAGAAGCTAGATGAGCCTAAATGGAAGTAGTTTGAGAACCAGAACTTGCTGGAGCTGCATTCTTTTCAAGCAAGGGAGAATGATGCAAGAGCTTCAGAGGGTTATAACTTTTGACTCGGATGTGGGTTTTGGCTGAAATTTTACATGCAGATTCATGAGTTAGATTTGATCATAATTGTAACCAAGCCACCTTTGATTGTGGCCGTTTTGACCATTTTTCGGGAGCCTGAAATTTCATCTTGACCTCCAAAATTGGCTTTTTCTTTTTCTTTCTAGTTTTTTGAGTTTTGTTTTTGTAATAAATCTGAAATCATGTTTCTTATTTTGTGGATTAGTTGGCAATTCAACTTGCCTTAGTTGGGAGCTTTTCTTGGGAAAAATCCAGATTCATAGGATGATTTTTAAAAATTACCAAAAATGGAAAAAATCTATTTTTCCCGAAAACCTGCCATATATGGTAATTTTCATAATTGTATTAAGTAGGAGTTTTATTTCATTGTAGAGGCAGAGTAAGTTGGAGAATTTTATGAAGAATTTGAATTCTGTAGTATTTTGTTGTGTATCTTCTGAGTAATTTTTGTTGATGGTATTTTGGGCTACATCATTTGGTATCAGAGCGGGATGATGACTAGAAGAGGAAAAGGAAGAGGTAGAGGTCTTACCTAGATGCAAAGAGATATGATAAGCTTGCAAAGACAAGTAGCAGAACTCATGAACCGATTGGAAAACCATGGATTACAAAGAGAAGAAGATGAATCTGATGGAGAAGCAAACCAAGGAGCTGAAGGAATATAAGAAGGACAAGAAGAAGCACTAAGTTTTGAAGAGAGGCTTCTTAGAGTCTTGGTGGGAAAAAATGAAGTGATCAAGGTTGATGTTTCAGAATATTCAGGTAGTCTTACGCCATAGGAAGTGATAGATTGGTTAAATGAGATGGGGAAGTTTTTTGAATGGAAGTCTATGACAGAAGAAATGAAGATGAGGTTTGCATACACCAAGTTAAAGGGACATGCAATGATCTAGTGGGATCATCTCCACAATGAAAGAACAAATAAAGGGAAGGATAAAATCAATAAATGGAGAGAAATGGAGAAAAAGCTGAGAGAAAAATTATTGCCAATGGATTATGATCAAACACTCTTCCGAAGGTTTCAAAATTTGAAACAGAACTTATCTTCTGTGCAAGATTATACAGATGAGTTTTATAAGTTGTCCATCCGTATAGAACATCAAGAAAGTAATGAACAGATGGGTGCAAGGTATTTAAATGGTCTAAAATACACTATTCAGGATGAGCTAAGCATGCATCAGATCAATTGTATGGAGGATGCCTATCAGTTGGCTCTAAAGCCTGAAGAAAAACAAACTAGACAGTACAATCAGAGGAATAGAGGAGGATGAAGAGGTACATCAACCCCATTTCGAGGAGGCTCAAGTTCTAGTCAAGGGAGTGATAAACAAGAAGAAACCCGTTCAAGTCCATGGAATCAACAAAGAGGAAGGGGGTTCCAATGTGGAAGAGGCTAAGATAATGGAAGAGGATGGGAAGGCCAGAGAAGACCATTCACTTTATTTAGATGTGGAGAAGAAGGACACGGGGCCTTCAAGTGTTCAAATTTTAACATGCAAGATGGAAATCAAGGAGGGCCATCAAGAGTGAACCTAGCCCACATTGACAATGAAGGATCATAACAAGAAGTGTCTCTGAATATCGGAGAAAGTCTCATGATGAGGAGGACAATGATTATTCCAGCAAAGGAAGATATAGAGGAGAAAGGTGTTTATTATTCATGGCTCAGAACTAGCATATTTTGAACAAAATTGGCTATTTCTTTTTCTTTCCATTTTTTTGAGTTTTGTTTTTGTAATAAATCTGAAATCATGTTTCTGATTTTTTGGATTAGTTTGCAATTCGACTTGCCTTGGTATCAGAGCGGGATGATGACAAAGAAGTACATGCATTAAATTTTGTTAGAAAGTTTATTTGAGGAATAACACTTGTATGATCACTACATTAATTTGTTTTTTTCTTACAAATGAAAATTTCCTACTCTTTAATTGGTTTTCATGCCTAGTTCTTCAAAGCTTTAAATCAATAAATCTTTCATTAAAAGAGATTTTAGGAGGGAATTTGTCATTTGAGTTTTTCAAAGTTTTCTTCCCTTTGCCTCTCTTTGTGTTGACTAACTTGTTGGAGGAGCCGGAGTGAGAATGATCTCCACTAGGTGAGTGAAAATAAGCCAAAAACACTCAAAAATGCGCCTAGCCTTGCTAGCTTTGAAAAATTAGGTATTTATCTAATCAAGCTTGCATTACTTAACTTGTGGCAAAATATTTAAATCTAGCATAAATAGGGACACCCTACTATTTTATGTTCAAACAAGACAATAGGTATATGCTCTCAACTTTTCAAAGTTGATCAAAAAGCCAAAAGTGTCAAGTTTGGGTAGTAAAAAGAAAGGAAGGATTAATTAAACCACACATCTCATTTTTTCAAGAACCTCCTTGTCAAGAGGTTGAAAATGAACAAATATATTTGAGGTGTTTGGAACAAATAAAGACAATAGGGATATGCTCTTCACTCTTTGAGTGAATCAGATTCCCAAACTTGTTGGACTGAGTTCGGTTTTTGCTTTCCATATTCATGTTAGCTAAATAGAGCTTCAGAGGGCCTGCCTCCCAAGAATTGCCTTACAAGGACGGTGAGAGGGAATGACCCAAAGTGGGAGATATTCTCTTTTACCACAATTTCATCTGACCCACTATAAATAAATGCACTTTACCTTAATCAGAAAGTGACTAAAACTTGTACAAGCCATCCTCACTTCCTCTAGTAGTCCTTTGAGATTGTGCAAAATCATACTTTTGTGCGTGTAGGAAGCCCTCAAAGGGGTAAAGGATCTTGTCAAGATTTAGACCGGAATAATTTGAGACCTGATAAAGAAGCAAACCTACCTTTATAGAGCCATTATTAAAAGCCAAATTTGTTGACTCTAAGGTAAACTATTTGGAAGAAATTCTTGTGCAAACCTGTCAAAACATCCAAGAACATACACTGTTAGTGTGTTTTTAGGTATATGGTACAATTTTGATGTGTGTGTTGAGCTTGTACTCTATTTTCACAAAAGAATCCTTTTTGATAAATTTGATCACAAACTTTAAACTTTTTAATCCAGAAAATACAAATAAAATTGATAAAATCAACTTTGATCAGCAAAGCACCGCTTATCATCATTTTAGAGCCACGTAAAAATGAAACTAGGCTGCTTGTCAATTTTAAAACGCCACTTGAAAACATTAAAAAGCCGCGTATGCCACTGGAAATTTCTGCTTATAAACATTTCAAAACTACCTATCAACAGGAAAACGCCGCCTACTAACTACAGAGTGTCACGTACAGTGATTCCAGTGACCGCGTATCAATTATAAAAGGCCGCCTACATGCAGATAAGAGCCGCCCAAAAATTTAAAAGGGAAAATAGTGGGTATATGTCGAGGGGTTTAAAACAAGAAAGTTTCATTTTTGGATACCCTTTTGGACATTTTACCTCTGTGGACACTTAACTAGATTAGAATCCACCATTATTGGGAATTTTGCAAATTTATCAATGGATTGATCATTTAAGCGACTTAAAAAAAAAAAACCTAAGATCTTCATTTGATATATGTTAATGCTAGTTTTTACTCGATCTCATTACATCAAGACTACCCTACAACCAAACGGATCTTATCTGAGACAAGAGTGTCCCTTTCTAGGTGATCCTTTTTCTACAAGGCCCTTACACGAACCCATCAAAGAAGTAGAACTAAGGATGTCTTTCCCATTTGGCCATATAGATCCCGATCAAATCAATCATGTGAACAAGGATATGAACAAACAAGGAAATGTCGATCCTAACAACAAAGGATCCAAAAACAATACCAATGGAGGAATGAACATGGATCCTAACAATCAAGGGATGAACAATACCAACAATGGGGGCAACATAGACCCTAATGATGAGGATTTAACTGATGAAAAGGTTAATGAGGCTATGCAAAGCCCTTTTTTCATGAAACTTATGGAAAAAGTATTGGAAAAAGACAAGGAGAAGTACTTTCTAGACCTAGCACAAACGGGTCTCAAACTTCCACACGATTATGATGTCACCAAGCTCAAACAAGAAGAAGTTGAGGCTAACCCCATTGATATCATGAACAAACAATTCCAGCTTTTCCAGATGCAATTGGACACAATAAAACAAAGTGGGGCTCCTAAACCCTTTTCTATCGAAGCTTTGTGTCCATTTCCATTTGATAAGTCTTTAATCATGATACCATTTCCAACAAATGCAATTTATCCTAAATATGAAAAATATGAAGGAACATCTAATCCTCAAGATCACTTAAGGGAATTTTGTGCCCTAAGTCTAGAGTTCATGCATGACACAAATTACCTTATGAGGTTATTCCCTAGAAGTTTGGGAGGTATGGAAATGGAGTGGTTCTCAAAGTTACCCTCTAGCATTCGAACCTTTGAGGAATCGGCCTCTAAGTTTGTAACTCGTTATTCCTATAGCATCAAACACGAGGTTAAAATGCTTAATCTATGCAACATCAAACAAAGAGAAGGAGAGGGATTCCTTCTTTTCCTACAATGATGGAGAGCAGTATTTGCTAGATACCCTCAAAGTGTACCCGAAAAGGAAAAGATGGATATTTTTGTGAATAGCTTGAATCATGAAATGAACTATCAATTAAGGCTACAATATCCTAGATCATTCCAAGACCTAATTGAGAATGGGGTGACAACAGAAGAGGTATTGATAAAAAGTGGAGAAATCAAACTCTACAAAGATAGCAAGAATAACAACAACAGCAATACCTCCAACACCAATCAAAATCAAAATTCTAACAACAACAACAACAGTCAATTTTGGACAAAGAATAACAATAATAAAGGAGTGGTTAATGATGGAGTGGTGGAGGCTAACGCTTTCAATCTCACTCAAAACTCAGCTCAAGACAATAATGTGAATCAAGTACCCAAAGTACCCTCCAACAACAACACTAATAATAACTTTGGAAATAATCAAGGGACCCCAAAGCCTAAACATTTCTTTGCACCTACACCCAAAAGGACATTCACTAATTTGGGTGAAGCATTGGAAAATGCATTAAGGACACTTATTGCGAATAAACTTATCGATCTACCAAAGGCTCAACCATATGAACCTCACATCAAGCCAAACTAGTGTAATGAGAACAACCATTGTGACTATCATCAAAATAGGGGACATAAGACCAATGATTGCTTATGTCTCAAACATGTGGTACAAGATCTCATAGACAATGGTGTGATAAAAGTGGACGTCCCTCAAACTAATGAAGAGGCAGTCATAATGTTAACTTTTCTCATACTTATGACAATACCATCAATGTTGTTGTGGTTGAAGACCAACCTATTCAAGGGTCCGCTAATACCATCACAAGGGGGAAATCCTCAAAGATTACCCTACAAGGGGGTATTCCTATTACTATTGGCCCTAAAACACCAACTATTTTGGCTAAACAAACACCACCCACAACAAAGCCTTATAGTTTGGTGGACCAATTACAAAAGACTCC
>MU223225.1:5700258-5713486 GCA_018584345.1 Thuja plicata
GAAGTTCCACACCTGATTCAGAGGAAAGAGTATCAGAAGAAAGAGTATAAGTTGAGAGTATCAGATGAGTCAAGCATCACCTTTGTACATGAAAAAATTCAAAAATACCAAAAAAATGAGAAAAGATCAAAAGACAAAAAAAAATCAGAAAGTTCAAAAAGCCAAAAACATTTGAAAAAGAGAAAAAAATGCCTTGGTGAAAACCTAGCAATAGGCACCTTGGTAGCCAAAAAACAAAGAGAAAAAGAGAAATAATCCCAAGAGGTGAAAATCTTGAAATAGGTGCCTTTTATCCCTTAGGTGTTTCCTAGTTGCATTTGTACATATTGCATTCCTTCATCTCACTTGTCCATATCCTCATTGCATCTATCATTTATGCATTGTCCTAATAAAGTCTCAGAGCTACATTTGTGTCGCATTATAGGTTCAGTTGCCCTAAGTTTCACATTAGTCACATTTACCACTTGGGGGCACACATCATAAATTTTTGGTACCAACCGGGTTCAATATTGCAACATCTTGGTCACACAGCAAAAGCAGATTTCCAGATTCAAGAGAGACATTTTGGAACCTTTGATGGATATCATTGTTCAACCCTAAACAGTTTGATCACATAACATGATCCTTGAGTTTCATTGACTTATTTTATCATGATTAAAAATTGACACACCCTAAATGATCAGATTGACTGGAATTCTTATTTGAAAATCTTGATACATTTCACAAACACTTGGAAATTTTTGATGAGTTCTTCATTAATCATTTTTTGAGTCATGTTCTATTTAGCTACTCAATGTTGTTTCGACTAGTTTGATGATGATAAAGACATGATGTTTTCTTAAGCTTCTGAGTGACTATTTTGAGGAAGATTCTTTGACTTATGTGAATTAGTCTCAGGACCTGGTCATCCAAAAACCATTGAGGACATTCATATGTGACGGAGGGTTAACCTTTTTTTGTTTACGCAAACGGATACCTTGGCTATTTATATTTTCCATATCTTAATACCAACATCCACTTGCAACATTGAATCCGATTAAATCAGTATTCATACTCCCATAGTTGGTCATTCAACTAATGAGGGTTGTACTTGGTTTTGTAGAAGGGGTTACCACATGAGGGAAGTTCATATTCATATTCTTATGGTCATAGTGGCACCAGTAAGGACTATATCGACTCCTAGTTCCATAACTCTCTATGATGAAAATATATCTCAGTTTGCATTTCTTTCGCAAACCTCAAGGAGAATTAGTTGCATTGCATCTTCATGTTAGATTAATTGCATTCTCCAAGTTAGTTTTAAAATGGCTTGTCTTTCTAGCAATTTTCCAAGTTCAAGGGGGGGATATAAGTTGATAACACTTCATCAAATTTAATGGTTTCAAGTCATCAAAATGAGATTTTCCTTTGCATTCATCATCATTAATCATTATTCATTATATCTTCATATCAATGGAAAATCAATGAAAAGAAACATTAATCATTATACATTTATCCATATCATCATTTAGAATTGCACATCATAAATTAATTAATACATACATCCAAAATCAAAATGATAGTTGCATTCCATTTATCATAGCACTAAGTATTGCATTCATTACATTGCATAATCCATACATGGTCAAATCAAAAAAGCATATAGAAATAAGTTCTATTAACATCATTTGTATCCATTTATCTATGTCCTTCTCTAAGGCATTGCATCCATAGCACAATAGATACAAATGCATCACAGAAACATGTAGATATGCATAAAAGGAAATATCATAACATCATCAAAGGAGGAATCAAAGATTATCATAGATAGTTGTCCATCATCAATGTCTATAACATAAATCAGTACATCATAGGTACATCAATAAAATGGTCCATACATCATAGTCCTGATCAAAATACATATGATACATCATCAATGCTATATCCAAAAATCATGGATCCCAATCTGTCTCACGACCCAGTAGGGGCACCTGATCCATCTCCAACTATACCTATGCCTGAACCCCCTGCACCATTAGGATCCCTATCACCTGCTCTATCTTGTGTACTAGGAGGTGCCTGAATCGTGCTCGTACTAGTTGGTAACTGAGCCAGAGTAGTTAGAAACTGCTGTAGCATAGTAGAAACCTGATCCAATCAAGCTGTAACCACAGCCATCCCTGCCTGTAAACCCTGAACATCCTGCACTAAATCATCCGCAATAGGAGGAACTAGAGGTGCTTGTGATGCTGGAGGATCCTGTGGTTCCTATGGCACTAATGATACCTATGGTATCACCGGTGTCATGTTGCTCTATGGATCCACCTATGGAATCTGTCCATGCCCTGGAACCTATCTGGCCACCTGGACATGTCTATGTCTATGTCTGGCCCAATCTGCACCAACTATCAAAGGAGCCTGACCCTGAGGTACTTGTACCCATGCTAGTCTCTACCTAAGCTGCCTGAATCTGCCACCTTAGCCTCTAACATGTCCACCTCTCATCTGAGGTCCTGTAGCTCTTTGTACCCAAGGAGCCCTATGTGCCCTCTGAACCCTACATCTATGAGGTCTCCCACCATCATCCCCATCATCACCATCATCTCCATCATCATCTGAGATCTCATCTACATCACGAATAGGCTCTACTAGATCATTGAATTTAACAAAATGATGTCGCAAGAACCACTCGTGACACTCAGCTGACATCCCTGCATCTTCCACCTGTGTCATTATATCCCAAACGGCATACCCTAGCTAATCAATCTACAAACAGGCCAACAAATAGTCCACCTATGCTCCCCACATCGATCTCTCAGCCTGTATCCTGGCATAGAGTGCCATACCCTGTGGTATGTCTTGAACTCGACCGAACTGACGGAGTACTCTCCCAAAGAAAAATCTCTTAATGACTAATGGTGATCAGCCTACCATCCATCAAGGTTAAAACATATATGGTAGCTCATCATCATCCTCCTGCCACCTCTCACACTGAAGATATGGCTTCCATACTACCTGATCTATGTCATCAATGGTACGTCTCCAAAAATCAACCTTGCCTAGACGATGCTGGACAACCATGCCATCATATAGAAATGCATACAAATAACCATGGACCCACACTCGTGCTAAAACTGGCCTCATAATAGGGAGATGCTCCCAGGTCCACAACTGTAATATCACTGCACCTACAGAAAGAATTGCACTGTGCCAATAAACAACCTCATGAAGATCATGATATAACTGCGCTAAAACATAGGAGCCCCAATCCAATATCCATAGATGTGTAATCAAGTCCTCTAATATCCGGCCCCATATGACTGTGAAACCATGACCTCTCCTGTCTGGAAAAAGCAATCCACCAATCACAGCTCCTAACAATGCTAGTAAAGTGGGAGAAGAGGCAAACAGTGCCCAAGTAATGCAATCATCATCAATGGTGTTGTCTCCAAACACCCATCTATAGACACTGCTATCATAAAGTAAATCATAATACACCCGCTCTCCATGAGTTGGGATCCTCAATAATCTATACACATCCTCTGGCATGATAGTCATCTCACCAAGGGGTAAATGAAATGTATTATGGTCAAAGTGCCATCACTCTGCCATAGCTATCAAAAGCCCTCGATTCAACTAAAACCGAGGGAGATCTAAAAGGAAACTAAGTCCACATGTCTTAATAGTACGCCACTTAGGAGGCATAAGCTCATCTACTAAATTAAATATCCAGGATGCTACACCCCATACCCACAACTTGTGGTAATGTTCCTACATTTTGAAACAAAGTGAATCATCTTAGTCTTTCTCTTGGTGAGCCATTCTGTGTCAATCAAACACATTAAATTTATCTTTGCTCTAACTTGAGCGTATCAACTTATTTCTCCTAAGCTTTATATCGTGAGACACAAGGACAATTCGTAATCATTTTTAATCAAATCTTATTGACCTATGAAACATTCATCACTATGAATTTTCTAATATCCTAAACACTACGTGACAATTTGGATGTACATTTTCTATCTTGGAATCTAATTGAGTCATCTGGATGATCAATCGAAAAGACTTCATCTATTTTCTATCTCAGTTTCCAAACTTCATGGTAGGCAGCACTTAACTTAGTGTACACATTTTTTCAAGCCCTACGGTATTTAACTCATTAAATGTGACACTTTACTACTTAGAGGCGGTGCTTAGCTAAGTAGGCAGCCTTTTACAGGCCAATGCGGATTTTTACAACTCATACACGACCTTTAAAAACTATGGTTTTGCAGGCGGTTCATTACTATTTGGGTTATAATTTTTCCCTAAATCATACGCGGCTAAGGATTGCTCCTACGCAGCTTTTTAATGCATGGAGGCATCTTTTCTATGTCCTACACGGCACTTTATCTATCCTATGTGACATTTCACTAAATTTTATCTAGAAAGCATCAAAAACATGTATTAAATGCTATTTAAAGAATAATAAATACACTAAGGGAGTTCGAACCACTCACCGGAGGCCCGTAGTCAGGAGGTCTCTGAGATCTGTGCGCTCGCTTGAACCTATGCTCTCGAATGAGGATGACCATCGCTGTCAATCGTCAGAAGCTCAGAGCAAAATCTTAATAGTAAAAAGTGAAAATGAATAGTAAATTTGGGTTTTTCAACATATTTAGTCTATTTTAACCTATTTTGTGAGATTTTTGACCCAGTCAAACCAAATCTACATATTCTGCACACTAGGGCATTTGTTCGACATCTTCTCAGCATCGTTATTTATCAGAAATACAATCATCTTAGATCTATTCAATTAGCATTGGTCATCAAATTTTTCACACCTACGATCAATATAATTTCATTTCTGAGGGGGCATCATCATATCATCCAAGTGGGATTCTGCATCTATTTTATATCAAATTTGGGGCATTAAAATTTCAAACTTTATCAGGGTTTCATATCAGAGATTTCATATCAGGGTTTCATATCAGAGATTTCATATCAGGGTTTCATATCAGGGTTTCAAATCAGAGATTTCATATCAGGGTTTCATATCATGGTTTCATATCAGAGATTTCATATTAGGGTTTCATATCAGGGTATCATATCAAGATTTCACATCATGGTTTCATATCAGAATTTCATATCAGTTTTTCATATCAGTTAATCAACTCATCAACATCGAATCAATGATCAGGATGATCAAGCTTTATTTGAATCAATGCGCTTCACACATCAATTCAAAGAGGGGCATTTGTAGACACCTAAAATTGACCAGGTGTATCTCAAGCATCCAAAATTGCAAATCTCAGCTAAATGCTTTAAAAATTTCATCTCAATGCAAAACAAATGGATCAAATCAAATGGACATTTATCAAAACAAATGGACAAAAATTAAATCAAATTAAAAGATCAAATAATCATAAAATCAAATAATTAAATTCAAGCCTAAAGAGATTAATCAAATTATGCAATTGATTTTTCAATTGTATAGTTCAAATCAAAAAGATCAAATCCAACCCATTCACCCTTCCATGGCTAAATTAATTAAATGACTGAGTTATTTAATTCCTAATATCTTTGAGACAACCAACCAACTTTCCCTCCATTTGAGAACACCTCAAAGCTTTTGACTTAACCAAACTTTGATCACATGTGATCAACTCACTCTACCCCCTACCCTTGGGAAAATGCTATAAATACAAGCCATTTCCTTTGTGTTTGGGATCCAATAATTTCAAGAGCAAAAGCACCCTTATTATAGGCATATGGAGATCATTTGAGGGCTTTTGATCACATTTCAGCATTTGCATAGCGTTTAGTATATCATGTTTTAGGAGCATTTTTTTTTTTCTAACATATCTTTGAGCATTTTTAAGCTAGATTTGAGCATTTATTTATCATTCATTTATCGTTCTAGGATTGTCCTTGAGAGAGATTAAGCCTGAGAGCTCTCTTAACAAAGCTTAGATAGAGAAACATGAGATGATATGGATTTTTAGCTTCAATTCTTAGATTAAATCGTATTGTCTTTCCATAGAATTGTTGTTATTAGTCTTACTTTCATGAAGGTGTTAATCATACACACACAGATATGTGTGTGTGTGTGTGTGTGTAGATATGTGTATATATATGTACATATATATATATACATATATATACATATATAGATATGTCGATATATATATATATACATATATACATATATATACAAATATATATACATTTTGCTTATCCAAATGTTTGTGAAATAAGTGTGTATAGGAATTAGAAGTGGCAGACTGGTTGAGAAGGATACAACACTATAAGGAATAGTAGAGACTCATCTATCACACTCAGGTGATTAGTTATTATATCATTGGATCTTATTCAGAAAATTAGAGTTGCATGAATAGAAGATCATCTACTGGTTCATCCTAACAGGTGCACCAGAAAAATCCTCTAACAAGTTGGACTTAACAGTTCTTTACAAATCTCCTAACAGAGTTGCATACTTAATTATATTATAAAAAATCATTTCAGAAGGTGGACCTAACAGTCCTTATTGCTCCTAATAGGGTAGGCCATCAGAAGTGGTCAATTACAAGCTTTAATAGGCTAAATTTATACTACAGTTATAAATCTTGTGGGTACCATCCCCACCCTAGTTTTACTTTCTATTTGGAATGTGTCTAGGTAACCAAATATTGTGTCAAGTGTTGTGGATGTTTATTAATTTTTTGTTTCATGCATGCAATCAGATTAGATAATCTAATAAAGGATTAAAGAGATTAAGTTTTATTGGTTCCTCGTCCCCCCCCTCTCAATCACAGAGCCTCATTTTATATTTCCAACAATTGGTTTCAGAGCTAAAGGTTCTCTTAACAGAAGTTTAACAGCTTGAGAAAAGATCAGAGGCAATGGAAATATACAGACTGGAGAAAGCCATTAAAAATGAAAAGATAGATCTACAAGTGGCCATGGATCAGGTCAGAAAACTCAAGGAGCAACTCTCTCTTTCCCTAAAAAGAAGAAAATATTTATTAGTGCAGATGAATGATAAAAGTTACATAGAAGAAAGAATTGAAGAATTTTTAAAAGAAAGAAGTTTCGAAGAAGCAAATGCAGAAATTGAAGACCTACTTGCAAAGAATCTCAATTTACATGAAGAAGTCAAAAAGTTGAAAATAGAACAAGAAATTCATTTAGTCAGAATATGTGAAGTCATGGAACAAAAGAAGCAACCATAAAATAACAGATAAATGGCAAAAGAAGATAAAAGATTTCTGAGTACAAGATTAGATGAAAAAGAAAATGAAATCCATCATTTGTCACTTTAGCAAGAAGATATGATAAATCAACTCAATAATGCAAATCAAGAATTTATCAATCTAGGGACAGAAAATGAAAGACTACAGAATGATCTCAATACTGAAAAGCAAACCAATGAGAGTATGATGAATTCATAGGTAAGCATGGATCAGTTGATAGAGAAAACTCAACTTAGACATTATGGACATACTAGATTAGGTTATACTAAACGAGGTGAATCCTCACAACAAGGAACTCAAAAGAACATGAAACCTACTTGTAATCATTGTGGCAAGTTACGGAAAATACAAAATAAGTGTTGGAGCAATGGAAAATCAAGTTTAATGGTAAATTCTATAGATGCAACAAACATGGACACATGGCAAGTGAATGCATTGAGAAACCTAAGTTTGAAGGAAAATTTTTCAATTAACAAACAAGGTCACAAATATTCTGAGTGTAGAACTAAGAAATGGAACCCTGTTGAACAACTAGCTAAAGCAATTTTTGGTTGGGATTACAACACATGGATCAGATGTTGTCACTATGGTCAATATGGGCATATTTGTTTAAATTTTGCAAAGAATCACCTCAGAAAAAGGAATCCTACTAAGAGATGTTATGTGTGTACACAAATAGGTCATATAAGCAAGAATTGCATGAACAGAGAAAAAGTTGATATTGTTTTTGAGAAAGGCAAAGCAAAAGTGTCTGAAATCAAAACTCAGATGAGTTAGCAGAGGGTAAGGAAATCTCCTGAGAGTTCAGATCAAAACAATGAAGGATCGAATGACACCAAATAAATATGCAAGGAAACAACTGGAATTGTGCATACAAGCCATCCTACATCAGTTCCAGACATGCTAGAAAGTCCAAATCAGCATATTGATGTACTAGGACAGATTACAGTTTTAACCAAGTCAGGATCTTAGTTACATCCGAGTTACACAAGCTTAACTGAGTTAAGTCAGGTTGTATGGTTTTGAGGATGCAGAAGTTAGTTTTTTCCAAGCTTAATTTAGAGCTATGCTAGCTACCATGTATAGAGCATTTAATGAAAACACAATGGTAAAATATCTTGTAAAATATGAATTAGAAAGGTTATTGTTTACAAAGTTTTCAATTTGCAGAGCGATTTAGAGTGTTAAGTGATTCAAAGTGAATTTCTCTTTGAAAGCTTTAAGTTGTGAAGTTTTATCAAACCTCCGAGCATTATGGCGTCTACATCCAGTAGCAAGGTTAAGAAAGGGTCTGAGATATTGGTGAGGAATGTTGTCTGTGAACCTCCAAAGTTTAAGCTTCATCCAGCAATTTTAGAGGAGATAGATCTGATGGGAGCTCATTCTCTAATTCATCTGAAGGTACTGATGATCAACGATATCTGAGCCTTCTATCACTACACCATTTAGTAGCTAGGGACATCTAAAATGAATCAAGCATATGATAAACTCTATGAACACTGGAATCTGAAGCCAGAACATAAACACCTTGAAGCCAAGGGTTTGACTCATATCATGCATATGCCACATAAATTTCAAATTAAGTGGATTAGGTTTGTTTTGAGCCTTGTTCATGACATGTATCTATGGATGGAGAAACCAGTGAAGATCACCAAGACAATGGTACACCATGTTACATGGTATCCTATGCTTGACATGTCTAAAGCTACCAAAACCCTACCCTGGGATGACCTAAATAAGAAGACTCTTTCTGAGTGGGATAGAAGAGTCATGAGATTAAATGGAGTTACAGACATGGAATTAAAGTTTGGAATTCATGTAATTTCACACAAAATCTATAGTTCTAGCTAACCAAACAACATACCATGTTAGGCTATGGACTTGGAATACAAAGTGGTCAAGAACAACCTTTCATTCGACCTTGCCGAGTTGCAGCTCATCCAATTTAGCAAGAACATGGAAAGCATGCACGGGAATCAAAGACCAATCCATGTAATTTTGGTTCACTTCTGGTCTACAAATTCTTTTATATTCAGAATTTTTTACCTTCCAAAGGCACAGTTGTTTGGAAGAAGGGCAGACCAATAGTTTATCAGATAAATGATTTCACAGTAGAATTAGGAGACAATTTTGAGAGCATCATGGATGCATACTTTGAGGATTTCAAACAGAATATGCAGAATAGATATAGAATTCCTAAATAATTTGTAGAAGACTACAAAGATGATGTTTCCTTCCTAGTTGACTATGATAAAGTATACACTCAGGTAGTCAAACCTAGGGTTGCATGGGTGAAACCTCTTGCATATGAAGTTAACATAGATGAGACCAAAGACATGATTGAGGCTCTTATAAATGATCTTGTTGATCCCAAAGCACCATACTTTGGTACCTATGAAGAAGTCAAGAGTAGAATTTCATTGGAAATTGAGATTCCTAAGATCTTGAAAAGAGGAAAGAAGAGGTTAGAGAAGTTTGGAAAGAAGTATGGCAAGACTTCAGACTCTCCTCCTTCTATCACTGAAAGCAAAGAACATGAAATTAAGATAGAAGATGATGAACCTAAAAAGGAAGAGGAAGAGATAGAAGTAGAACATCCTTAGAAGAATAAGAAGGTATCCCCTAAGAAAAAAACAAAGATCTCTACCCCTATCATCACTATAAGAAGATATAGAAGGAAAATTATATTACCTAAGGAAGATGAAGAAGAAGATGCAGTCATATTCAAGAAACCCCCACCTACCTTTGAGAAGAAAATTGAAGAACTAAGAGGAGGTAGTGGTATGAGTACTCTAAAATCATTGAAATGTGCTTCCAGAACTAAGGATGAATAGAAGAAGATCGAGGATGTAGTTGTAGAGAAAATGACAAGATGGAAGTATGATCCATCTAAATTGAAGAGTCATGTGACTGAAGATCTATTCAAGGAAATATCTATTCCCTGGAGCAATGCAGTCTGAATAGAAAAGGATATTAGAGAGCAAACCTTGAAGCAATTCATGCCATCTATGACAAATAAACAGGTTAAAGAGGCCATGACCAAATATGAGAACAATCACACTCCAAGGTTCATGACCTTTCAGATATTGAACAAGAAATAGAGAATGTTGTGCAAGCCACAACAAAGATATGGAAGAGAGTCTTTGAAATCAAGGAATAAGATAAGGCAGAGGTACCGAGTACAGACCCCAAGGTAAAGACTAATAATGAAGAATTACCTGAGGTGGAAACTATTGAAGAATCTAATGCAAAATAGATAGCAGTAGAAGTGATGGCATCCCTACCCCAATCACCTATATAGAACATCATATCTCCCAGCAAGGATAAGACTACAAAATCTACATCTAGACTAGTAGGAACCAAGAATCAGGCTCCACCTACTACTAGGCTAAGCCTAACCGAGTCTCAGAAGGTTGCTATGAATATTTCTACAATGATCATTGATGCTATAGTTGGTGCAACAAAATTTAATGATCCACAGGATACTGAAGTCAAGGATGATAGTGGAAAGGTAAGGAAAATGTTCTTTCACCTAATCCCAAGATCAAAGGAAAAGGGAAGGAAACAGATACTGATGATATTGATCTTGAGGAAGATATTGTGATTCCAAATTGGGTTCTATCCAACTTGACAGTAGAGAAGATGGATATACCAGGGGAGCTATGGAAGAAAAGAGCTACACAATAAAATCTCTAAGCAAAAAAGAAGAGAAACAGAGTGCTAGAGGACATAAAAGGTATATTCCTAGATTCTCTAGAAATATAAGTTGATGAGAATAACTCTATTATAGAACAACTTGCCAATATAGTCCACAAGTTCAATAAATATTTAAGTGGTCAAGAGAAGCTACTGTAGAAGGTAGAAAGGAAGTTTGAGAATAAAGTTCTAGAGAATTTTGTAGGAAAGATTGCAATTGACCAAGTGAAGATAAACACTCTCATTAGCTCTCTAGAAACTACTGTTAATACTGTTATTTCATTATATCTAAATCTGAGTGATACTTCCAAATTTACCATGGAAATCAAGACCAAGCTGACAAAGATACATACAAATTTGAAGGAAAGTGCAAACTAGTGGGCACTTAACCCTAGTTCGACTTCAGCACACTTTGTGAAGATCAAGTATCTGACAGACATGCAGGAAGAATTACTAAGGGAAGAAGCAGGAACAAGGGAATCTCTTACATCTATGCAGAGCCAACTCCTTCCACACATGGATGTAATGCAAAAGCATATAGCTCATGCCAAGACACTCATACATGACAACAAATTTTCAGTTGTAGAGCATATGATAGAGTTGTCAGCAAAGATATAGATTGAGTTGCACATCCTGAAGGTGTTGCAAGATAATTGGGACAGCACTTTGTCTCAAATTTTGAAGGTAGATAGTGATTTCCTCTCCTATTTTGGTATTACCATGTAGATATATTTTTGGAATTTATGTCAAAAATAAGGGGGAAATTTATTGTATATACATATAAGGAAATACATGTACATAAGAGAAGAGAAGAAGAGATATATAATAGAAAATTTACAAAAAAAAAATAGAAAAATAAAAAAGAGAGTCAGTTGTAACCAAGTCACAGAACTGTTGTCAAAACCCGAGAAAGTACCCAAGCATATGGTAATGGGGAGTTTTGACTCAGAAGTTTGAGAAATTTTTTAACATGATAAGTATTTTTGGTCACTAATGCCAAAAGGGAGATTGGTGACCTTATGGCAAGACATGTTCTCAATTAGTGCCAAAATACCTAGTCATCACAGAGTTGACTGAGCCAGCAGCTTGAAGTGCAACCCGAGCAGTTGTAGTGTAACCCGAGTAGTGGCAGTGTTGACCTAGAAGACAGTGGTAATCAATATTTCTTGAGTGATCAATATGACCCAAGTACACAGTGTATCCCGAGTGCCATAGTTTACTATGTTGCCTGAGTGACAGCATATTGCTCGAGTGCCATTATATCACTTGATTGGATTACTAGACCCGAGTAACAGTTTTTGGCTGACTTAGTTTATATTGTTTGATATGATTGTATATCATGGAAACTGACTTACAGAAGTATTTATTTTGGATAGGGTATAAATATAAGGTATTTTGTTTATCCAAATGTGTATGAAATAAGTCTGTATGTGAATATGAAGTGGCAGAGTGATTGAGAAGGCTACAATAGTATAAGGAACATCAGAGACTCATCTATCACATTTAGGTGATTAGTTATTATATCATTAGATCTTATTCAAAAAGGAAGAATGTCAGATCTCTGTCAAAGAATCCTAAACCTAAGAAAGATTTTTTTCCCTCTGAGCTGACTTCCTCTAAGCCTCTAAAAGGGCCGAAGAATGATAAGCACCCTCACGATGTCTTTGCCTCTATTCCTGATAAGAATGTCCTGGAGCCCTTAGCTAGCCCTATCCTCCCAGAGCCGAATGGTGTGAAGCTTATTCCCCATAACACTAAGACCGAGGTTGTCAAGAATACTTAGGTGGATTCTAATGTTGTGCCTAATCCCACTACCCAGACCCCTGAGGTGAAGGATTCATAGGATCCTGAAATCAAAAATGTCAAGGACAGTCCTGAGGAAAGTCAGGAAAATCTAAAAATTGGGGAAAAGCTTAACCCTACTCTAGAGATTATTAATACTAAAGGAAAATAGAACACTGAGATTGAGGTAGAGGATGCTATCAATAATGACAAAGAGCCTGATACTAATCTTATTGACAGTAATGCAGACAACTCAGGGGACAACAACTTTAGGGTTTTGGGAGAGGAAAATTTGGATTCTCATGATTCTCCCAGCTCTGAGAAGGAGAACAAGGAAGATGATAGTGAGAGAAATCTTCATGGTAGAAAATCCCAACCCCTTCAAAGTGAAATCTGAATGATGGACTCGCAAGTTAGAAGAACTATCATCATGACCCCCCTTGAGATTGCTAAAAATAAATCCATCTACAGTTATAATCTGGACAAATGGGTGCAGAGTGATTTGGTTGAGCTTAAGAATAGATGTATCAAATTGGAAA
>MU223225.1:5737439-5750880 GCA_018584345.1 Thuja plicata
TATATATATATATATATGAATATATATATATATGTGTGTGTGTATATATTGATAATCCTAAAGGATAATAAGTTTTCATTAGTATAGAAGGAAATATTTTTTGAACCATCGGTTACATGATCACTGAGTGAAAGAATTCAGTCAAGCATAGAGGTCAGCCAAACAGTTAAGCGCAGAGGTCACCAAAAATGGCTTCGCACAGTGATCACCAAAAATAGTGAGCACCAAAAATAGTGAACATCGAAAGCACTATCATCGAAAGATAGTTCAAAGAGTAAACCAAGAACACATTTCATAGAGTAACCTGAGAACATGGTATACAGAGTAAACCAAGCACCAGTCTACCGAGAGACGGTTTTATTCCCGAGAAAAGTGGATCTGAGATACACGTCAGCTAAAGCACTTTAGTTTTAAAAATAGATTTATGCTTAGCTATAAAACCATTTCTTGAGGATTAAGTAAAGAATAATTAATTGTTTTAATCAATCTAACTAATTGTAAACATGCAAACTAGGAGATCAAGGTAAGTTGTAAACCTTTGATCATAGAGGTTTTTGTGTAAAGTGTGAAACCTAATTAGGTCAAAACCTTTGTATATATAGATGTATAATCAATCATGAACATGATGATTGTAGTCAGACAAGACATCTATGGATCAAACAGAGATTTTCATGCAGAAGGAAACAAAAGAAAGAATTGAGTTATGAAGAACAAGATTCCAGGCTACCGAGCAGAACAGAGGTATTATCCATCGCTATAGGTGATACATATATCTTGTGAACTTAATGGATCTATATTCAGAAATTCAAGATTACAAGTATCAGGTCATAAGTATTTTTAACTACTCTCTAACAATTGTAGCAAATAGAAGAAATCCTTTAAGAAGGTGGACTTAACAGTATTATTGTAAATCTCTTAACCAAGTGCACACTTAACAGTGTTGTTAAAATCTCTTAACCGAGTAGACTTAACAAGTCTAACATGTTACTCCTAACAGGGTAAGATCATTAGAAGTGATCACAACTTGTATCCTTAACCGGTACCTTCCATTCTGTAGATAGTGAAGCTTTGTGGGTTTCATCCCCACCATAGTTTTTACCTTTTAATAGGGGTTTTCTGCGTTACCAATTCTTGTGTCATGTGTAACTAAGTTTCATTAATGTTTCTACAATTTTTTACAAGCACTTAAGTTTATGTTATGATATTACATGCATAAGGTAGAAAAGCAATATGGTCGGTAATGCAAGAAATGATTACTAAGGTTAATTGATAAAAATTTTAAGGATACAAATTCACCCCTCCCCTCTCAGTACACACCCTTCCATTATTCCAACAATTGGTATCAGAGCTAGATCTGTTATCTGGAAAAATTTTAATCACTTGAGAGAAAAGATCATACAATGGAAAGGTATAAGATTGATAAGAATATTGAGAATCAGAAATTAGAGATACATATTTTCTTTGAAAAATACAAAGAAGCAAGAAACAAGATGAAATAATTATTGGCTGAGAGAAAAGTCATGGCATCTCACTACAATGAAACTGACTATCATGAAGAAGAGATACCTGATTTATTTGAGTCCTCGGGATCTGCATCTGGTACCACATTTGACACATCTGAAGGAAGCATTACAAGTCTGAATGAAATCAATCAACATCTAACTAAACAAGTAAAGGTACTGGAGATCGGTCAAGAGACACAGATGGTAAGAATGATTGATGTTATGAATAATTCTAGACAAGCTAAACAAGAAAGAACATTAGCTATTGATGATAGGAGAAAGATCACTGAAAGGATGCAAGAAAAAGAAACTGAAATACAGAGACTTACTAAACATCACATTGAGATCACCAATCAAATAGTTCTTATGAGTCATGATGCAAACTGAGTGAACATAGAACTTAATGAGAAATTGGAAGCTATTGGTGAACTAAGAGAAGAAAATGAGAAACTGAAGCATGAAGCAAGGATTTAGCAACAACATAATGATATGATCAAGAAAGCTGAAGAAAGTACAAAAAGAATGGATGATTTTCTGAATGGACAAAGAAGACTCAAAAACAATACCATTTTAGGGTATATTGAGCATGGAGAATCATCAAACCAAGATAATCAAAAGGATGTCTACACAAATCCAAGAGAAAAGAATAAGTAATGAAATCACTATGGAAAACCATGCCACACATCAAATGTTTGCAGGAGCAAAGAAAAAGGTATTCCTAAATCTACTTCTACGTTCATTGGTAATTTTTATAACTATAAAAAGCATGGAGACAAAGCACATGAATGCAAATCTAAGGTGACCCAACCAACGAAGGAATCCTATATGGAAAAATATTTTCCTACTTGCAAAATGCATGGACACACATCTCATGAATGTAGGAAAAAGAAAAAGCAAGTATGGAAACCCAAAGAGAAAGAAAATTCTTATAAACCGAAAAGAGTCAGTAACTCATATGTTTAGGATTACAACACGTGGGTAAATTGCACAGCATGTGGTAGATATGGACACATAGCTGCAAACTCCATGAGGAAATGGATAGGAAGATCGAGGAATTGGACTAACTCTGGAATGGAATTCTTACACTATCATAATTTCGATCATCTAAGAAAGGACTCCAAAGACCGAGTGACAGATTCAAGCACTTTTTCAAATGGAAACACTTTTTAAGATATCGAGAGAATGAGAAATCAATTATGGGGAAAAGCCTAAAGAAAAGATGATGTTGGACCAAGCACCACAGTAGGTGACACCTCATCCAATGGATCTGGTGATTTCACCACCCCCACCTAAGAAAAAAAAGTAGGTATGGAACTACACTCTATAAAGTTATATTTTACATCAGTTCCAACATTCATTGATATGACAAATTAGCATGAATGAAGATGCACTATTGTATTACTTGTTATGAATTTTTGAATCCAGTCTCTTCGGTCAATACATACTGAGCATCATCAGTGTACATATAAAAACTACCAAGTTGTCAATATAAATTGAGCATCATCGGTAAACATGTGAAAGAAAATCATGTCTTCACTACATATCAAGAACCATTGGTAAACATGTGAGAGACAATCATGTCTTCGCTACATACTGAGCACCGTCGGTGAACATGTGAAAAGTAAAGCTAATTTGTCACTTACCCTAAGCATTGTATAATCACTGAGGATGAAGTCTTTGGTATGATACCCAAGCATCTTTGTTTCATTAACCAAGTGGTAGCTAGATAATTCAATGCACCACTTAGGTTATATCTATAAATAGGGAAACAAAAAGATACAGATGAGATCAACATTAAACATGATACAAAGGCTATTGAAGCCTTACTGAATGAACCAGTGGACAAATCATTGAACAGATTTAGCCCATATGAAGAAGCCAAGTCTAGAATCAAAACTGGCTTAGTAGTGAAGAAGATAGACTGAAAGAAGACAAATATAATAAATACTCTTCAAAAGAAACTTTTCATAAATGATGAAGAATTGGAACAAGATGTCACCAAGGGAAAGTTACCCATCGGTGAAGGTAATGAGTCAAGTGATTCAGAATCTACTAAATCAGATGCACCACCACCCAAAAAAAGAAAAGGTTACAAATATAACAGTTGCATCAAGAACAACGAGAAAAATAACAAAAGAAGCAAACTCATCACCAGTAAAGAAATGTACTATGAGGACTTATCAGAAAAGAAAGTCTCAGACTAGGAAATCAGGACCGAGACAAAGAAGGAAATATATAAGAGGAAAAGAGGACAAGGATGACACTGAACAGGATGAGAGAGAACAAGGACTCCAAACTAAAAAGATCAAAGTTCCTAAAATAGTTGATTAAATTATAGAGTCAATCATCAACACAGGTAGCATGTCACATTGCAAGATTAGATAATGGTTAACCTTGTCTCCCAGAGATCAGAATAAGATAGAAGAGTTCATAATTAAGGAAATGGTTGCATACAAGTATGTACCTATGAAATTCAACAAGAATATTCCACAAGAGCTTAATGAAAAAATATCAGCAAGATGGACATAAGCCTTGCATACAAAGAAAAAAATGAGGGGAAGATCCCTAGTTACTTTCATGCCACCCTAGTCAACAGTTGAGGAAATTGATTCAACAATGAAAGAGCATGCAAAGAAATTTTCAGAAAAGATGAGAGCATACAAAGTACTAGAGGGTAGATTACAAGAAATTGACAAATAAAGTAATGATATTTGGAATAAAATCTTCAATCCACCCAAGCAGGTACTAGCTCTAACCAAGACACCTCACAATGAGGAGAAGGAGGCCACATCGAGCCTAGAGAATATCTTCATCAATGACACCGAGGATGTCAATCCAGTTGATTTGAAAATAGAGGCAAATAAGGCCATGGATGATGTACCTCAGATATTACAATCATTAGGGGAAACACCAAAAATCACAATAAAAGATATAAATTTAATATTGATTTTGATGATGATCCCAAGAAAGATGAAGATGTAAGTGTTTTCACCAAGAAAGGAAAGGAAAGGATACAATGGATGTTGCACAAGAAAATGTACCAGGTCACATGCCTTTATTGATATAAGCCATCAATATAATTACAGAAGAGAAGGAAAAGACACCTGAGTCTAATGTGAATATACCAGAAGAAAAAGGTGATGACCATGGGGAGAAAAAAGATACAGATGAGGAGAAGAAAGATACAAGTGGAGAGGAAGCACCAAGTGATGCCACTACCAAGGACACCCAAGAGGTAAACAAGGTTGTAGATAAAGAAAAGGTTGAAGTAGAGATGTCTACTACAAACCAAAAGGTCAATACCGAGCAGCATACCAAAGGCACCACACCTCCCATGCAGTCACCAAAATCAAAAGAAATAGAGAAGGAACTTGCTATAGTATTGCATTCCCTTGCTTCCAGCACCATACCAAAAAAGAAGAAGAGTAAAGCACTGGTCACACTTGAAGAAAGATTGACATACCCAACTATTATCCAAGGACATTGGATCCCGAGTCACTAACCAAGTATGGAGAACTATGCAAGAGGAAGGAAATACAGGACAAGCTCAATAAGGAGCACAAAAATTCCCAAGTCCTAGATTCTACAAAGGAAATCCTGTTGCAAATAGTTCCTAACACTCAAATTGATCAATATGCACCAATCCTTGATCAACAAGAAGTTCTTAATGAGGCCATAACATCACAAAATGTATAATCTAACAAGGTAATTGAAGAACTTGTAGAAGAGAAGTGTAAATATAAGCTCACAGAAAATATCAGCCAAGAAGTTGCAGAAAACAAGGTAAAACTTTCTGAGCTAGTAACTAAATTGGAACCAATAATATCAGAAGTAGTTAAGTTCATTCAAAATTTGTGCACAATAGATAATTTCACTACCGAGCATTGTGAAAAGATAGCTAAAATAGATGAAGATCTTAAAGCTAGTGCACAAAGTCTCACAACCGAAGAAAATGCATTCCAATTGAATTATGAGAAGATTGTAGAATCAAAATGGTTGAGACTTGAGTTACAAAAGGATAAAAGAAAAATTAGAGATGAGGTAACTGAGCTCCAAGCTATGTTACTACCAAATCTCACATTGATGTTTAAACATATAACTTTGGAAAAAACATTAATTGCCACCCCAAAAATGTCAGTTACCAAGAGTATATATGACATGCACACCAGAATCACTTTAGATCATATGACCCTTGAACACCTAAAGGAGCAATGGGAAAAGAAGATGGAAGAAATTCAAAAATCCCATGCCTGCATATTTGACAAGTTGTAAGTACTACACCTTTGTCATTATTTTCAAAAAAGGGGGAAAATATGTATATATTAACAAAGGGGAAAATGTATATACCTTACAAAGAAGGATAACATGTCAAAGGCCAAAGGGGGAAATACACAAAGGAGGAAACATGTACATACACTATACCAAGGCATGCACATAGGTGGAGTCATTGACAAGGTAAACACTTGGTGTATATACTGAACATATCAGTTTGCACATATCAATTTTTGATACTAATGCCAAAGGGGGAGATTGATAATCCTAAAGGATAATAAGTTGTCATTAGCATACAAGGTAATAGTTTTTGAACCATTGGTTACATGATCACCGAGTAACAGCATTCAGTCAAGCGTAGAGGTCACCAAAACAGTCAAGTGCAGAGGTCACCAAAAATGGCTTAGCACAGTGATCACCAAAAATAGTGAACACCAAAAGAACTAACACTGATAGACAGTTCAAAGAGTAAACCGAGAACATAGTTCATAGATTAAACCAAGAACATAGTCTACAGAGTAAACTGAGCACCAATCTACCGAGAGATAGTTTTATTCCCAAGAAAAGTGGATTTGAGATACATGTCAACTAAAGCACTTTAGTTTTGAAAATAGCTTTATGCTTAGCTACAAAACCATTTCTTGAGGATCAAGTAAACCATAAGTAATTGTTTTAATCAGTCTAACTGATTGTAAACATGCAAACTAGGAGATTAAGGTCAAGTTGTAAACCTTTGATCATAGAGTTTTTCTTGTAAAGCATGAAACCTAATTAGGTCAAAACCTTTGTATATATAGATGTATAATCAATCATGAACATGATCATTGTAGCCGGACAAGACATCTATGGATCAAACAAAGAGTTTCACGCAAAAGGAAACAAAATGAAGAAATCAGTTATGAAGAACAAGATTAAAGGTTACCAAGAAGAACATGGGTATTATCCATCACTATAGGTGATACATATATCTTATGAACTTAATGGATCTGTATTTAGTAATTCAAGATTGGAAGTTATCAGATCATAATTATTTTTGACTACTCTCTAACAATTGCAAAAAATAGAAGAAATCATTTAAGAAGGTGGACTTAACAGCATTATTGTAAATCTCTTAACTGAGTGCACACTTAACAATGTTGTTACAATATCTTAACCGAGTAGACTTAACAAGTCTAACATGTTACTCCTAATAGGATAAGATCATCAGAAGTGATCACAACTTGTAGCCTTAACCGACACCTTCCATTCTGCAGATAGTGAATCTTTGTGGGTTTCATACCCACCATAGTTTTTACCTTCTAACAGGGGTTTTTTGCATTACCAATTCTTCTTTCACTTGTAGCTAAGTTTCATGAATGTTTCTTTGATTTTTTACATGCACTTAAGTTTATGATATTACATGCATAAGGTAAAAAAGCAATATCGTCGGTAATGCAAGAAAAGATTACAAAGGTTAATTGATAAAAAATTTAAGGGTACCGATTCACCCCTCCCCTCTCAGTACACACCCTTCCATTATTCCAACAATATATATATATATATATATATATATCTGTGTGTGTGTACATATACATACATATATATATATATATATATATATATATATATATATATATATATACATACATACATATACATACATACATATACATATATACATGCATACATATATACATATTATATCATCGTAAAAATTTAACACCCATAATTAGATGTCTTTGGGACCTATTATACCCTATTTTGGTTATTTTGAGGTTTGAATATCCGTTATTCTTTATCACAGCAATCTACATTTTCTCCTCCCAGTTCTTTTCACCTTCCTTAACATCCCCATGAAAGTTGAGCCCATTTTTCCGTGGACAAGTCAACTGGTCAACTTGTCTCTAGGGTTTTTGGATTAAATTTTTCCCGAAGCCCGATGCGGGGTTCTTCTTCCTAGATTTTCAATTATGGTCATCCTAGATCAAATTTGAATCCTAAATTCAAGGATTTACTATTGAAGAACCTGATATCTCCTCATTTGACAACCAACAATCATATGCAAGCTATATTCAAGTGCAAGCTATCATAATCAAGTTCAAGCATTCAAGTTGTACAATTGAGGATTTTGATTCATGATGTTAGGGAAGGCATCCAATTAAAGATCTCCAAGTCTCCATTCTTCCAAGGTCCATTCAATAAAAGGCAATATTCTCTAATTGATGCAAGTTTTTCTCCTATTATGGCCAAGTAGAGGAATTCTCAATCAATCAAGGAGATGCATTCATTCATCCATCTCTCTTCATTGTATGTGCTTATCAAACATATCAACATTTAATGTCAAGGAGTGGAAATCATAGATCCATGAATTTATGAAGGTATCCTTGATTCTAAATCTCATTCTAAGATCAACTGATCTGAATTATGAAATTAGATTACAATACCTTGTGTGAAAGCGCTATTATTAATTTCAATGTAAAAACCATGAAGATTAACAATAGACTATCAAGCCAAAAATTTACCTATTCCATTCGAAATTGGAGTTTATAAAAATCTAATGAATCCAAAGGGTCACTAGAACCCCTTGGAAATGAAATGAAGAATCATAATAATGTTATTACAAATAAACTATTGAAAACTACCAAAAATATCAAAAAACTATATATAAAAATAGGCCCACTTGGAGAAGGTATAACTTTCTAGTCCTATCTCCGAATTGTGAACCATTTACTCCATTGAAGAGGTATTCAATAAATCTCAAACCAAAACTAGGAGGCCATGCCAAGGTGGGTCCTTACCTTAGCGTCGAGGCCCCAAAGTGCCTCAAAGACCTTCAAAATTACAGTTTACTAATTTACATAGAAAATACTAAAAATTTAGATTTCCGTATTTTCCCAATTCCATCCTAGACTATGCTCTAATAATTCCTTCCCCCTTGAGAGGAAATGTTCCCATTGCAATAATCTATTGCAACAGATGAGGAAATTGTTATTCCATTTTTTCACCTGATAAAGAGGAATGTTTTGATTCATGAAAGTCTTTAAAATGACTTGAGTAACATGGTCACAATGGATAGGAGCAGTAGTAGCTAGGTTTAATTGTACATATTTAATGTGTTTGGTAGATTTGGAAATGTCCAAAAAAGGAGGAAAATAGGGTCTCAACAATTCCACATTGAAACCTAGATGTAGTCCCAAAAAGGATGGGAAATTAAGTTCAAAAGTATTCTTACCAACTTGTTTGACATTAGTATACGGGTCATAATGAAGAGGATGAAGCTTCCTCTTTGGTTCATGAAGGCACTCTTTCTAAATATGTAACCATAGATTGCCACAAATCTAAAACTGATGAGGATTTCTATGTTTATCATGCCTTTCCTTATACTTTTGATTACTCTGCTCCAAAATCTCATGAGCTTGTTGATGTAGGTGTCTAATGTTTTCAATAATTTTTTATGCTTTATCTACCTCCTTCTCAACATTCAATAGACTATTAGATTATAAAATTGATAGTGCTACATCCATAGGTGCCAATGGTTAATACCAAAGACAAACCTCAAATGGACTATGCCTTGTAGTACTATGGAGTGCATGATTGTAGTTGCATTGCACGTAGGGTAAGATTTCATCACATGTGCGAGGATGTTTTGAATGATACATCTATAAGATATGAATGATCATTCGATTCACCACATATTTCTACCCATGTGTTTGGGGATGGAATGCTATGGACAAGTTGTCAACTTTGTGTCTATTTTAGCCCAAGTGCAGACCAAAATTTTTTGATGAACCTGCTATCCCTATCAGAAATAATGCTTTTTGGCAAACCAAAATGAACCCAAACATGCTCAAAAAATAACTTGGCATTCTCTTTTACAGAAATCTTCTTTTTACATGCCACCATTATAGCCATTTTAGAAAACATATCTACCACAACATATACACAATCATGCCCCCTCCTGGTAGTTCGAAGCCTAGACATAAAATACATTTAAACAAAATGCCATGACTTATCACAAATAGGTAACGGTAAATATAGACCCAACATACAATTTTTTGGCTTTGCAATTGCACGTGCTGCGCAAGCTTGTATATATGAAATGATACCCTACTTAATTTTTTTCCAATAGAAATACTTGTCATGGATAGAAGTAGTTTTACCGATACATAAATGTCCTGCAACATGAGTGTAGTTATCTTCCCATATCAGTTTCTTTCATTCCTTGGTGGGTACCCGTATATGACCAACATGACAAAGAAACACATCCTGCAAGTGAAAATTAGAGACAAACTTTCCTTCTACCAAATTACTATAGATGTTAGAAAAATTAGGGTCAATACCATATAGTTGTTCCCAAGTGGATGATTGATGACCACAAAAATCCAACAACACTGTCAAACCTACAATTGGAGGCCTACTCAAACAATCTTCCACTTTGTTACTGCTTCCTTTTAATGATGAATGGTGAGGTTAAATTATTTTAGACAAGCTTACCAACTTTGATGTCTATAATTATGCAACTTCCCTTGTGTTTTCAAGAATTGAAGAGGTTTATGGTATGTATGTATAACAGTTTCCTTTACCGATATATAATGATTCTATTGTTTGTAAGCTTGAACAATAGCATACAACTCCTTGTCATAGGTGGGGTACCTACGTACTATATTAGAAAATTTCTCACTATGATATGCAATGGTATGCCCATATTGCATGAGTAGTGCACCAAGAGCATAATCAGATGCATATGTTTCTATCTCGAATGATTTTTGTAGATTTGGGAGGACCAGTACTAGTGTTGAACATAATATTTTTTTTAATTCCTCAAATTCTCATTTCTTTTCCTCTTTCCACTAAAATTTTTCTTTTACTCCACCCCTTAGTGATTGATTAAGATGCCATGATATATGTGAGAAACCAAACACAAATATGCAATAGAGCTGACTAAGCCCGAGAATTTATGAAGCTTTGTGATAGTTTTAGGAGATGGCCAATCTATGATTATTTTAATCTTTTTTGGGTCAAAATGAACACCCTCAATATCAATCATATACCATATCTATTGAATATTCTGCATACCAAAAGAGCACTTCTCAATGTTGGCAAAAAGTTTGAGTTGTTGCAGAGTTGAAAGCACTTGTTCAACATGCTAAAAATGCTCAGACTAAGTATTGCTAAATATGAATATGTCATCCAAATAAAAAACCACAAAAGAATCATAGAATGGTCTAAGAATATCATTCATCAACCTCATAAATGTGGCTAGGGAAATTTTTAGGCCAAAAGGCATAACCAACCATTCAAAAACCTTCCTTAGATTTAAATGTAGTCTTCGACACATCTGCTAGATCAATTGGTACTTGGTCATATCCAGACTTCAAGTCAATTTTTGTAAAAAAGTTAGCCCCCCTAAGTTGGTCCAACAAATCATCAATTCGAGGGATTGGATATCTATTTTTTACAGTGATTTTTTTCAATACCATATAATCAATACAAAGTCTGCATGTCCTATCTTTCTTTTATCAAGGACAAATGGACTTCCACATGATGAAGCACTTGGACGAATGTGTCCTTTTTGAATCAACTCTTGATTTTGTCTATTAATTTCATCATTTTCCAAAACTGACCTCCTATATGTTTGCTCATGTGGTAGTGATGTGCTTGAGATTAAATCAATAGAGTGCTTGACTTGATAGTGTGTTGGGACTCCCACTGGTTATTTAAACATACTACGATATTCTTTCAAAATTTTATCCATCTGGTTTTGTTGATTTTTAATTGTGGTTACCTTAGCATGTGTATTAATGAAAACTAATTTGTTTGTTCACAACAAATCATGAGCATAACAAAAGCTCCAGTTTGAGTAATCAATTGTTTACAATGTTTAGCACTGATTAAAGTAGTTTGTGTTGGACATACCTCTGGTATTCGATACCTCTTCCCACCAAGCTTGATTGTAACACTATGTGGCCTAGATTCATACACTCCATGCCTCTGATACATGTATGTCTTCTCTAGAAATACATCACATACATCCAACGGTGCTACATCACATATCACTTCATCCATGAAAGGCTTGATTGAATATGATGGATGACACTGTTGATTTATTTGAATATCTTGTCCCTCATTTACCCATCCCACAGAGTATGGTTGTGGGTGTCTTTTCACTTTCAAATTTAATCTTTTGAATGTCTACCTAAAGATAAAATTATTTTGGCTCCCACTAGAAAAAATAAAATGTAGAGGCTTCCCATCAACCCACATATGTGAATGAAAAAGTCTCTCTTCATCTTCATGAGGCAATACTTTTGCAGTTGCAACTATGGCATATGGGTTTTCTTCTATGACAGAATCATTCTCCTTTTTCTCATAAGTATCTCTTGGTGATGACTCAGGTTCATCTTCCTCTCCTCATATTTTTTATACTTGAACAATCCTTTGTATTATTGAGTGAGGTTGCTTGGTCACCTTTTTCCTGTAGATTTATTGCCACGTTCAACCCTTGGCTTATTATTTGCAAAGTAGTCCCTCTTCCCTTTCTACTTGAATTACTCTTCAATTTTGTAGCATATTTATAGGCACTTGCCAATGTCTCAATATTCAAAAATTCCATCTCTATTTGAATATACCAGTGAGTTCACTACGATATTTCAGAATTTGATGCTTCTATGAATCCTCAATACAATTTTTTTCTGAAATTGAATGGAATGTATTGGTGTATTATTGCACAGGCTGATCCCCCTTCTATCGAATCAACTATCATTCTATGTATTTATGTTCATATACATCCTTGGGAAACTATGTTTTTTATGTATTCCACAAATTATCCCCATGTGGGCTTCTTATCAACAGATATTCCCAAGCCATCTTCATCAAATAATTCTCATTCTTTATTTGCTAATTTGGCTTCCCATGAATTTCACATGGGTTTCATCTTTGAGGAGAGAAAGTGTTATTTTTTCTATATCTAAGAAATTATTTACAAAAAAGTATCTATCTAATTTTGATAATCAACTATCAATAGCTCTAGCATAGACATTTCCTACAAAATTTGGGATGTCAAAATTTACCTGCTCTTTGAAAGGGGTATTTCCATGAAATGATGTTCCTGATCCAGAGGATTTTTGATTATATAGAATCTGTGAAAATTGACTCATCATCTCCTCTTGTTTCTTATTTAAAGTGATGCAAGAGCATCCTAGGTGTAAGGGCAATCTTGCATCACCCAAAAAAAAATGTGATTTTCTATTCAATAAGGGCTATTTTGTACAAAGTTGCTATTTTTGAAAACTTACTATTTTTAGTAAGTTGGTCGTTTGAACTCAGAATGTTCTAATTTTCCAGGTGAAGGTTCATCTTAGTCATATAAGAATGCCAGTTGAATTTCATTGCCAAATCATCTATATTGGTGAAGTTATTAAGGATTTACTGTTGAGATTTTAGGGTGCAAAATCTTTGAGCTCAATTTTTAGGACCTTAGAGGCTCCAGATCGAGGTCGAACCCCCAGCTGACTAGCACTTCGCGAGTCAGGCACTATAGATCGTGATCTCCCCTTTCCGGAAAGTGGTTACAATAGCCAAACGGAGCTACGGTTCAAAAGTTATGGCTTCCGGAAGTTGGGCTACCTAATCTCATGTTTTGTAAATATTTAAAGCCGACCCTTTTGTAATAAAAGTGAAAAATAATT
>MU223225.1:5758868-5801771 GCA_018584345.1 Thuja plicata
TATATATATATATATATACATATATATACATATATATACACATACATACATATATAAATACACACACACATACATATACATATACATATATATATATATATATATATATATACATATACATATACATATACATACATGTGTGTGTGTATGTATGTATATATATGTATATATACACACATATACATATGCATACACATACACATTCACATACACATACACATGTGTATGTGTGTGTATTAAAATATTGATTATTATATATAAAAATATAAAAGTGAGAAAAATCAAAGACCTAGGGAGAATCTCTCAACCCAAAAAAAATCAAAAGAAGATCTAGCCAAACTAGAGGCGAGCATAGATTGACCCCAAAAGGACTTAAACGTAGAGATGCAAATTTAAACCGGTGAGTAATAAATAGTATGACAAGTTCACAAACATTATATACATGAAGTTAAAAATTAAAGGTATAAGAATTGATCTATACCATATAGGAGGTCAACTAAGATTTTGAAAGAATCTCAAATACTAGGTGATTTCTAATAGATTTTGGATTCAAAAATTATACTTTCCCCCCAATAATTTGGAGAAAGAAAATGATTTCATCTTCAAGAATCATTGTGCCAAATTGGTGCCAATATAGGATATACTATTCTGTTTATATTTCTAAGGAGATTTTCATCTTTATTAAGTAGACAAGCTATATTTTCTAATCTATCTACTAGTTTGTTAGCCTACCTATAGCAATTCCAAAATTGGTATGTGGAGAAAAATTGAAATGATTCCCAAACATCATGGAGAATGTAATTGATTATCTAGTTGGGGGGCTCTATCTTTTTTCGATGGAACATTATATTTTTCTAAATCCCCTTCAATGATGAAATGCTTTATGTAACATATATTTTTTAAAAATAAGACTTGGGATTATATTTAAAAATAAAAACCAGAGGATAATATATAGGAAAATAATTCTCCATGTAACATTTATATAAAGACCTAAAATTGCAATCAAAATGTTTAATATACTATAATTATTATTTGATTATTAGCATACAAAAGGGTATCTACTCTTAGAGTTTACATTAGAAAATAAACTCATACGAGGAAAATGTTTAAATTATAAATCTAATTTAATGTGAAATCATAATTTTAAAATTAAAATATGAAATATTTTTACCAAGTATTTTATTTGGTGCTTGAAATTAAAACTATCTCTCTTAGATAAATATATATTTAAATTTCATGAAGATCTCTACAACTGTAATGAGTGAAATCAATTTGAGGAAGAATACGGTATTTGGAAAAGGATTTATTCTAAAAATGAATATAAAAAATATGCATGGAACATCTTCTAGGAAGACATTTGGGTGGATGATTTAGCTCTTTGTTCATTCCCCTCTTTTAGGGATCTAATTGAACCTCTCACTAGTTACTTTGGGATTACTCTTCACTTATGTTGATTAGAAAATGGAAGGACAAAAGTGGAAAATTGAGCCCTTTTATATTCTTTCACAAGTCAAAGTTGGAGATATTTTCATAGAATCCATAGGTGATTTCAAATTCTTTAATATCCATAGGAGGGACTAGGCTATGTGGTCCCACAACTTAGAAGGAGGCTTCTTGGTTTCCTCAATTTACTCTATGGGAGATATTCTTACCCAAAGTAAATAATTTAGTTGGATATCAGTCTAGGATAGAAAAATTACCCCTAAGATTGTCCATTTCTATTGGAAAACCATCCATAATAAGATCCTCACTACAAAAAATCATTTCAAGAGAAAGTTTCAACTTGTAAATATATGTATCCTTTTTTACCAAGAGGAGTGGTTAGTAGATCACCTATTCATACATTTCAAATTTACCAAAGATATTTGTAATGAGGTCTTATTATCTTTGAACATAATTTGGGTCTACCCAAGCCTAATCATGTTATCTTATAGAATCCTATAGGGGTAACTCTCTTTTTAGGCATCTAGTGCTAAGGAATCTTTCGAATAAAATTCCTCCTTTCCTATCTAGGCACATCAGGAAGGAAAGAAACAATAGAATTTTTAGAGAAGAGACCAAAAATAGAAAAGTAATTTATAAAATCTTTGAGACTACAAAACTAAAGAAAATATAAATTCAATGAAGCTTGAATGTGTGGCTCAAACTGTTTCTTATAGAACTATATATTGGGAGGGGAATTATAAGAATCATGGACAAAATATAAGTTAAAAATTAATTTTGAAGGAAGCATATGTTGTGGATAAAACCAGGGAAGAATTGGGTTAAACTAAATTTTGACAGATGTATTAAAACAAACTCATGTATTTTTGTGGGAGCTATAATTATATGTGAAGTTCCAAGGGTAATTTAATAGAGACATATGCTAAACGTATTGGAACAAAATTAACAATGAAGCAAGAGAAATTTCCCTTTAGTTTGACCTTAGAATAATTATGGATCATATTTTTTACAAGGTCTTAATTGAAAACAATATTGAGAACAAGAAAAGGAAAGACATTGTGAAGACAAAGGAGGGAAGGACTATAGGAAAGGCTACTAGTAACATTCTCCATTAGGAAGTGGGAATGAAGGAAATGGTAGATGGATGGGGAATATCTCTTAAATTATCATTTTTTTATGATTATTTGTTCCTACTCCTATCTATATTTTAGTTTATTTCAAAATGATTGATGTTTATACTTCTACTTATGTAAACTATCTGTAAAATTTACAATTCTTTGTGGGCTTGATCTCCGAAACTTCTTTTTTTTTTTTATGCATGGTTTTTAATTTTCATGTGTGATGGGTTAGGGACCTTCCACAATTAACTTGATAAATAATATATTCATGCATAATTCCTAGCTAAAGCAACACATCTAAAATAATTTAATTTAGTGACTTATTCTAAATGTATGATGAAGAAAATAATGTGTAAGAAAATTCTAAATATCCCTAGAAATACCATGAATATCCTTGTGAGTTTTTAACATGAAAAATTCCTATCCATGAGAGAACAATGATATATTAAACATAATAAAAAATAGTAATGCTAAGAAAGTTTAGTAAATGCACCTTCAAATGATATTATGTTGGTCACTGAAATAAAATCCTAACATAAAAGGTATGTGGTTTGACTTAATATATTGGGATTATGCTTCACCTCTCTTAAAAAGAGATTAATATTCCCAAGGTTAAGGATTATCAACTATAGGTAGACCAAGATAACTTTCCAAGGTGATTCAATGCCTCAATACAGTGGACCTATCAAGATAATAGAATTTTCTAGATGTGCAAACAAAGCTAATATTTTATGTTATTTATAGATCCCTCACAACTCCAATAAAAAATGTTTGAATATTTCAAAAAAAAGTAAAATTGAGATAGTATAAAAGTGAGAAAATAGACAGAGTGCACTTCACCATTTGTACATTACTCTAATTACTCTCATCAATGATTTACCTAACTAGTGAATTGGTAAGAGAAGAGTGTCTAATATATTAAAAAAATAAGAGAATATACAATAAAGAGTTGCATTAAATTTAACTACTCATAAAATGTGGGACACTTTACCTACTTATTTATGCCAAAATTATGAATTAACTCCTCAAGTAAAGATAAAATACGGGTATGGGTGGCATATAAAGCCAAACAAGGATATGTAACTCAATTTTCCAAGTGAGAGGGAGAGATGCATGTGTAGATGGTTTATTTCACCATGCGTCCTCATATTAATTACTTCTAATAATATTAAATAAGATTAAATAATAGTCACATAGGATAAATAAATACCTCTAATAGAAAGACAATGAAAATCATATAGTAGCACCCTCGAATAATGGAAAACTTGGGTCATTCAAATATGGAACCTATAAAATGGATCTTGATATTGTACCCATGTACAAAAAGATTCACCCTAAAATAATAATCTCCCCATAAAAGAGAGAAAATAACCTCTGAAAAATATATAGAAATTGATGTAAAGGACTAAGGAGCCCCTCTGAAAGTGGAAACTTGCCACAACCCTACCAAAGGTCACATATAAAGGAAATTTATTTCTCATTTAGAGAAGACTTGCACTTTGATATAACAATGAATAGTACTTAATATGAATGATTCCTTCATAAATAATCTATTGAACATAGTACATATGTATCTCAATGTGTTTCATCCTCTACAGATCAATTATATTCCATGATATCAATATCATAATATGATAATCACAAAATATGATCATATGAATTCTCAATAGAATGTTGAACTTAATGCACAAAATTGAAGCCAAATATCCTTAGTGGTAGAAGTAACTACCATTCGTATAGTTTAAACATAATAAACGAAAGAGAAATTTTATATTTCTTCTAGATTGAAAATTAATTTCTATATGAAGCAAGTGAGAAGAAATACCTTTAAGTATACTTGCAATCCTGAGAATCACCCAGCTAGTTTGAATCAATATTTCCTACCAAGTCAATATTCATACTTTTGGATAGTATATCCCATAACTAAAAGTACCCTAAATATAATAGAGGATTCACTTAGATTATTTCTAATGCAACTCATATGACTCTTGTGTGAATCAAGAGACCATGCCCATACTATATGATATATTGGACCTAAATCAAGTAGGTGAGATGATGTACCACTAAAACCCTTAAGATTAATTACTCAGAAAATGCGAAACAAAAGATTGCAGAATTTTAATTCTTCATTAACTTCTCCAACTAATTATACCTCTAGAATGAAATAAAGCTCCTACTTATTACAATTCCAAAAATTACCATATTTGGCAGATTTTTTGAGAAAAACATATTTTTCCATTTTTGGTAATTCTCAAAACTCATCCTATGAATCCCAATTTTTCCCAAGAAAAGCTCCCAACTAAGGAAAGACAAATTGCCAACTAACCCACGAAATCATAAACATAATTTCAGATTTATTACAAAAAATAAAACTCAAAAAACTAGAAAGAAATAGAAAAATCCAATTTTGGAGGACAAGATGAAATTTCAGGCTCCCAAAAAAAGGTCAAAATGGCCACCAACAGAGCTAGCTCCGTTGGAATTTCTATTAATTCTTCTTCGCACATCTACCAGTAAAATTTCAGCCAAAACCCACATCCGAGTCAAAAGTAATGACCCTCTAAAGCTCCTGCATCATTCTCCCTTGCTTGAAAAGAACGTAGCTCCTGCAAGTTTGGGTTCTCAAAATGCTTCCATTTAGTCTCCTATAGCTTCTTCAAATCCCATTCTATAAACCAAGTGTTATCTACTGGTGCCAATCCTTTCCACTGCACAAGATATTTGTGGTAGTCACCTTGACAAGTTTGAATTGTGCTCTTGTTTAGAACCTATGCGACCTTTTCTTTTTTCTTTATTGGGACAGTGTGTCTCCAATCCACCTCATTCTCATTTTCAATAGAGGCATCATCACCATGGAAAGTATATAAATCAAAGATTTTAAACATAGGAGAAATATCAAAACCACTGGGAAGCTCTACCTCATAAGCATTATCATTAATCTTCTTCAGAATCTTGCAGGGACCAATTTTCTTATATTTTAGTTTGTGATAAGTCCTGGTAGGAAACCTCTCCTTGCGTAGATAAACCATCACTAGATCACCTGCACTAAAAAACTGATACCTTTTAGTAGCATATGTAGAAGCTTTATACCACTCATTTCTATTTTGTAACTTCTGTCTTACATCTGCCTGCAACTGGAAGAGTTGTTCAGCAAAGTCTTCTCCATCATCACTAACTCTGTCACCCAGGGGAAGTTGCACCAAATTGAGAACACCCTGAGGATTTTGACCATAAACAACTTGAAATGGTGACTTACTAGTTGACCTGTTCACAGAGCTTTTATAAACAAATTTTGCCTGGGGTAATGCCAAATCCCATTGTTTGGGCTTCCCTCCAACAATACATCGCAACAAATTACCCAAACTTTGATTGACCACTTCTATTTGCCCATTAGTTTGTGGATGATAAGCACTACTAAACTATAACTTTGTCCCCATCTTCTTCCATAAGGTCCTCCATAAATGACTCAAGAACTTAGTGTCCCGATCAGAGGTAATTATTTTTGGAACCCCATGCAATCTCACTATTTCATAAAAGAATAACTCGGTCACCCTAGTGGCATCACTAGTTTTCTTACAAGAAATGAAATGAGCCATTTTTTATAATCTATCCACAACTACAAAGATAGAGTCATTACCTCACTATGTATGTGGCAGTCCAAATACAAAATCCATACTCAAGTCTGTCCATGGTCCTATTGGTATTGGCAATGGCATGTACAAACCAATGTTCTGGGAGTACCCTTTGGCTACTTGAGAGACTCGGCACCTTTCCACAAACCTGGTGATATCTCTCTTCATCTTTGGCCAGTAGTACTTATCTACTACCAAGGCTATTGGTTTATCCTTCCCAAAATTCCCAGCCATACGCACAACTATTTTCCCTTGTATAAATAACCATCTTGCATAAGATACTCACCTTGAATAGCGTCTATGTGCCCAGGTACTGGATTCTTCAACTGATCAACAACTTCCCAAAAGTCACTATCAGATTCATACAAGTCCTGAATTGCATCAAAGCCAACTAGTTCTATTTCCATGATGGTCAGAAGCACAACATGCCTACTCAAGGCATCTGCAACTTGATTCTGTTTCCCTGATTTATGCTTCAGAACAAACGTAAACCCTTGGAGGAAAAAGACCCATTTTATATGTCTAGTATTCAATTTCTTTTGTGTGTTTAGGTATTTTAGAGAAATATGATCTATAAACAACACAAATTCTTTGGGTATCAGATAATGCTTTCATTGTATCAGAGCTTGCACAATTGCATGGAACTCTATATCATATGTGGAATATTTCATTCACACATCATTCAGTTTTTCACTAAAAAATGAAATGGGCTTACCTTCTTGGCTGAGTACAACACTAATGGCCACATGTGAGGCATCACAATCCACTTCAAAAACTTTATCAAAATCTGGTAAGGCCAATATAGGAGCTTCAGTTACCCTCTTCTTTAGGTACTGGAAACTCTCTTCAGCCTCTTTGGTCCATGAAAACTCTCAACCCTTAGTGCAATCTGTCATAGGTGCTACAATGCTGCTGAAATTATGAATGAAATTTCCATATAAAGTAGCCAAACCATGAAAAATTCTCACCTTAGTGATACTACGTAAACTATGCCATTCAAGAATGGATCAAACTTTCTCTTGATCCATACTGATACCATCTACAGAAATGATGAATCCCAAAAAAACTAGGCTTGCTTGTATGAACCTACACTTCTTCAAATTAGCATAGAGTTTCTCTCTTCTTAATACCCCAAATATGATCCTCAAGTGTTGCATATGTTCTTCCCTTCCCTTACTAAAATTAGTATATCTTTAAAATAAACTACTACAAACTTTCCAATGTAGGGATGCAACATAGTATTCATGAGTCTCATAAAAGTGCTAGGTGCATTTGATAAACCAAAAGGCATAACCTTCCATTCATACAAACCATCCCAAGTTTTGAAAGCATTTTTCCATTCATCCCCTTCTCAGATGCGGATTTGGTGGTACCCACTTTGTAGATCAATCTTAGTGAAATGTGTTGCTCCAGCAAGAACATCCATCATATCATCCAAATGAGGGATAGAAAAATGATACCTGATGGTTATCCTATTGATTGCTCGACTATCTATGCACATCCTCCATGTTCCATCCTTCTTTGGGGTTAGTAATGTTGGTACAGCACAAGGGCTCATGCTTTCCTGTACTAACCCTTTATGTATGAGCTCAGTTACCTGTTTGTTCAGTTCTGCATGATGTGTCAGACTCATTCTGTAAGCTGCTTGATTGGGAAGACTTGCTCCTAGGATAAGATCAATATGATGTTGGATATCTCATTTTGGGGGGAGCCCGTCAGGTAGTTCCTCTGGAATGACATCTGAATACTCTTCCAACACCATACATGCTTCTAGCGGTATTATCAAGTCCTCCTCTTTCTCTCTTTGCACTACCAATGCATAACAACACCATGTTACTTTCATCTCCTTGATAAGTTCCTTTTCAGATAGCATGATTTCATATTTTCCTTCATTCCTGAGAGGTAACAGGATTACCTTAGATCCATCCTTCCAGAAGGTGTAAGTATTCTTCTCTCCATTATGAATAACCTTTCTATCATACTATCAGGGGTCACCTAATAGGACATGGCATGCATCCATTGGAATCACATCACACCATAACTCATCCTTGTAGACCTTTTCTAAGGAAAATTTAACAAGGCACCTCTTATCTACTGTAACTTCATTTCCCTTTTTGAACCATGCTACTCGATAGGGACGAGGGTGCTTTTCACACTAGAGATTTAGTTTCTTCACCATTGCTTTAGAAACCATGCTCTCACAACTGCCTCCATAAATAATTACTTGACATAACTTTCCACCTGAGGTACATCTTGTTTAGAATATGCTAGTTCTGAGCCATGAATTATCAGCGCCTTTCTCCTCTATATCTTCCTTTTCTAGAATAATCATTGTCCTCCTCATCATGAGACTTTCTCTGATATCCAGAGACACTTCTTGTTTTGATCCTTCATTGTCAACCTGGGCTAGGTTCACTCTGGATGGCCCTCCTTGATTTCCATCTTGTATGGTCTTCTTTGGCCTTCCCATCCTCTTCCATTACCATAGCCTCTACCACATTGAAACCCTCTTCCTCTTTGTTGATTCCGTGGATTCAAACGGATTTCTTCTTGTTTCTCACTCCCTTGACTGGAACTTGAGCCTCCTCTAAATGGAGTTGATGTACCTCTTTGTCCTTCTCTGTTCCTCTGATTGCTCTGCCTAGTTTTTATTCTTCAGCCTTTAAAGCCAACTGATAGGCATCCTCCATACAATTGATCTGATGCATGCTTAGCTCATCCTGAATAGTGTATTTCAAACCATTTAAATACCTTGTAGCCATATGTTCATTACTTTCTTGATGTTCTATATGGATAGACAACTTGTAAAATTCATTCGTATAATCTTGCACAGAAGACAAGTTTTGTTTCAAATTCTAAAACCTTTGGAAGAGTGTTTGAGCATAATCCACAGGTAAGAATTTTTCTCTCATCTTTTTCTCCATTTTTCTCCATTGCTTGATTTTATCCTTCCCTTTCTTTGTTCTTTCATTTTGGAGATGATCCCACCAGATCATCACATGTCCCTTTAACTTGGTGCATGCAAATGTCATCTTCTTTTATTCTATCATAGACTTCCATTCAAAAAAATTTCCTATCTCATTTAACCAATCTATCACTTCCTCTGGCTTAAGACTACCTGAATAGTCTGAAACATCAACCTTGCTCGCTTCATTTTTTCCCTCCAAGACTCTGAGTAGCCTCTCTTTGAAACTCACTGCTTCTTCTTGTCCTTCTTCTATTCCTTTAGCTCCTTGGTTCGCCTCTCCATCAGATTCATCTTCTTCTCTTTGTAATTCTTGGTTTTCCAATTGGTTCATGAGTTCTTCTACTTGTCTTTGAAAACTTATCATATCTCTCTACGTTTGGGTAAGACCTCTACCTCTTCCTCTTCCTCTTCTAGCCATCGTCCTACTCTGATACCAAATGATGTAGCACTAAAACCCTTAAGAGTAATTACTCAGAAAATACGCAAAAAAATATTGCAGAATTCAAATTCTTCATTAGATTCTCCAACCAATTCTACCTCTAGAATGAAATAAAACTCCTACTTATTACAATTCCAAAAATTACCATATTTGGCAGATTTTCAGGAAAAATAGATTTTTCCATTTTTGGTAATTCTCAAAACTCATCCTATGAATCTTGATTTTTCCCAAAAAAAGATCTCAGCTAAGGAAGGACAAATTGCCAACTAACCCACGAAATCAGAAACACGATTTCGGATTTATTAGAAAAAAAAAACTTAAAAAACTGGATAGAAATCTAGACAAAGCCAATTTTGGAGGTCAAGATGAAATTCTAGGCTCCAGAAAAAAGGTTGAAACGGCCACCTATAGAGCTAGCTCAGTTGGAATTTCCATTAACTCTTCTTCACGCATCTGCCTATAAAATTTCAGCCAAAACCCACATCTGAGTCAAAAGTTATGACCCTCTGAAGCTCCTACATCATGAGACTCCCAAAATAGTTTCAATCTAAATTTATACATCAAACAAGAGTGAAGTATACTTAGCCTCAAGTTTTATCCTTAAAAAATAGCATCAGAACAACTTATAGCTATAGAAAGGATGGGATACACAACTATTGGAGTTGGTCCAGAATACCTTAGCATGATCGTTTCCTCAACCATATTTTAATAAGTTAAATATGTCTTGAAATTTATTGATGAACTTTCTAGATACACTCAAATTTATCAAATACAACTCCAATATATTCAAGCATTTTCAAGATTTCAAAGGCTTTGTAGAGAAATAACTTGGTAAATTCATCAATATTATGTTATAGATAACATGGATGAAAATGTGAATAATAAATTTAAATAATATTTGTGATGTAAAATGTATGAACATGTAGAAAAAATTTACTATATTCTTGAGTACAATGGTGCTACTTAACATAATAATTGGTCCTTGCAAGATATGTCAAGTGTATGATACACTCCAAATATTATACACCACTAACCTTAGTAGAGGAAATCAACTATGTATGTTACATCAAAAATATAATTATTTTTAAAGATATAAAAGTGGTAAATCCTTTTCAAGTTTGGATTGGTTAAAATTGCACATTTAAGCAGATAATGGAGTTCAATTCTCTTTGTATAGGAATACATTCTATGGCTAGAAGATTTATAAATTCTATGGGACATCATATTAGAATCTATAAAATGGGACATCATATTTTATAGATTCTTGGAAATTCTATTTATCCTTGTGATTCTTTCCAAGAATATATCCTTCGAAAAAATCATCTAAAAATCAAATAGAATGCTACCCTAAAACCATGTTCTATTGATTGAGATATTAAAAGTAATAATAGTTCAAGTTTCTAGACTATTAATGCCTCAAAAAAATCACCTTATCTACATGAGTGATTAATTTTGTCAAAGGAAATTTACGAATAAATTAAGAAATATGATATAGTTTAGAGTGATTATTTCATTTTTCCATTGCAATTGTAGATCCACTAGGCTTGGTTTCTTGGAATGGTCATAGGATGTGTATGAAACTATGTTCTATTTATCTAGATAGAAAGTATCCTTGCATGATGGAACCTAGGAAACAGAGGTGTATTATTTTTAGAGGGTGAAGTAGGATCTATAATTATTATACTTAGAGCTGCCAATGATGCATCTTCTTCTTATTCAAGTAAATAAGTGTAACTCAAAAAAATAGAAATTTATACTTTAATAAGGTCTAGTTTGTTCTCTTAGCATTAAATATCTGGTACTAGTCTATACATTAGAATCATAAAGTTTCAAAAGATAAAATGAGTAGAGGGTGGTGCAGAAATGGAATTTGGCACATTTTAGGAAGGCTACATTTCCAAGAAGAATGCAGATATACTATGCAAATAGATAGAAATAATTATAATTATCTAGACAAGTTTGATAGGAGATAGTAGGTAAACCCTAAGCTAGCCATTTATAAATATTATTGGTACATTTTTGGGGAAGATATGGTAGAAGCTATTAGTGTAGCTTGGTTAGTAGACAAATGGTTAAAAGATATAAATAAGACATTCATTACTCTCATCTAGAAGAAAATGGATGCTTCTTCATTGGATAAATATCATCCTATATCTCTATACAATACCAACTATAAAGTGATTTTTAATGTCATGGATAATAGGTTGAAATGGTTGTTGGAGGATATCATATCAGATGAACAAACTAGTTTTTCCATGGTAGATTCATTCTTGATGGGGTCATCATTACTCAAGAAGCATTGCATTCTATTTAGATCAACAAAATGGAGAGTATGATAATTAAGCTTGACATTAATAAATCATAAGACAAATTTGATTAGAGTTTTTTTATTAAGGTAATGGAAGCCTTTAGTTTTAACTGCAAATGGATAATTAGGTGCTTCATTGTATATCCACATTGATTTTCTTAATACTTATAAATCGTAATCTAAAAGGGTATTTTGAAGCCTCTATATGTATAAGGTAGGGATACCCATCATCTCCTTTTCTTTTCATCATTATAGAAAAAGCACTTGGGACGTCCATTAAAAATTTATCTTCGAAGTTCTTGCAAGATTAGAGGTAACTAGTGATCTTTCCTTCATTTCTCATGGGTAATTTGATAATGATGCTATAAGGATAGTAATAGAGAAGCAAGGAATATAAAGAGAATTATTAAATTATATCCTATGACCTCTTGGAAATAAGTTAATGGATAAAATATGAGGTGTTCTAGTTCAATATATTTAATAAAATAGAGGTGGAAATTCTTAATATCTGAGGATATAAGAAAGGATGTTTACCTTGCATTTATCTAGAACTACCCTTGGACAAGGGGATCAAATCAAATATATTATGGGATCCCCTCAAATAAAGAATAGAATTCAAAATATTCTCATGAAAAGTATGGTGGCTATCATAGTTGGGTAGATTGTTGATGATCAAAACAGTTATATTGGCAATTCCTATTTACCTATTGTTATGTTTTTCTTGCCTTCATCAATAGAGCATATAGTATTAATCAACTTCTCAAGTACTTATTTTTTCAAGGGTCAGGGGTGCTCGAATCAAGAATTTATTTGCTTAAAATAAGGAATTGGGAGAAAAAAATATGGAGCATGTCTAGAGAACCTCATAGAAAGTGGGTTAAATATTACAATACAAATTGGACTTAGTCAATCCAACATACATCCTCCTTATCTAAGCCTCCCCCAGAGGGTCTCGAATATAGAGATATATGTAGTCATATAGACTAGTGATTGTGAATCAATTGACTTGGGATATTTGCAATGGTGAAAATGCTATATTCTAGGAAGATTCATGGGTTGGAATGTTGAGTATTGATAACATAGTGGAAACCAAATCTACTTTACAAAGATTATAGGGAGATAAATTTTATAATTATTCTATCCATTTTAAGTGGATTTGCATTTGCATTAGCATTGGAAAAACTTCTAAAATATAAATCTCCTAGTTCAAGAAGTGGAAGCTCTAAGACAATCTCTCAAATAAAGGAAAATCATTTTAGGAGAGGAGAAGACACATTGATTTTTTGGGGGGTTGAAACTCGGGGTCCTATAATGCCAAATATGGATATGTTAGTGTAACAAATGAAATAGAGAAAGAAATGGATACATGACTATTGCATCTTTGTTGGAGTAAATAATGTCTCCCTATTGAGTGCATATATTTTTTAGAGGATATGGTTTGTTGGCCCTTCTAGTTGTATCCTATGCAGAAGTAATGAAGATGTTGATCACCTACACTTTGGATAACAATTTTATTAGGCTTATTGGAGGTAGTTTCCTTTCAAACAAAGTGGTATAACGCTCTTCCATATGACATCCTAACCTTTTTCAAATTGTAACCATCTATTTACAAAAAATCTTATGGTTGCATTTGGATTCTTTCCTCCTTCATTGTTATATGGGAAACATAGAAGGAACATAACAAAAAGATATTCCTCAAGAAATAAATGTCCACTTCTTCTCTTCAAAATCAGATTGAGGCTTTGATAATAGACATAGTGAATTGAAGAATTTTGGATATGGGAAACAAAAAAATTAAGTTCTTAGAATAGTATGCAAAGATATGATTTAGCTTTTCTAGACTAAAAGTGTCACTTTCAATTAGAGATGGCAGTAAATAATATCATAAAAAGGGAGAAAATGTCAAGTAGGAAACCCCTACAAAGAGGAGGTGGAAGTTGAATTTTGATGGCTCGGCTAGAGGTAACCCTAGGGTCTTCAAGGTAGGTGGCATCCTAAGGGAATCTTAAGGAAAAACTCTTGTTGGGTTTTTTACATCATTTCCTATTGGTTCAAATAAAATTGCATGGCTCATGGTATTACTTATGAGGTCCATTATGGAGAAGGAGATGGTTACAATCTTGAGTTTTGAATTGGTTATCATCAACCACATTTACAAGGGGGAGAATCATAAAGTCACCAAGTACTTAAAGATATCTAGAATGAGTATAACATGTTGAGGTGGAACCAATATGTCAACTAAATAATGTAATATTAATTAAACTAGTCCAATTAGATATTCCAACACATATTATTACTTCAAATTGTACCCTTTTCTGAAATTGATTTAATTCTCTTGAAAAACAATAGGAATGAACTTAAGGTGTAGGACCTTTGTAGTTGAAGTCAAACCTGTAAATATGTATGGTGCCAATCTAAAACTAAATGATTTCTCTAATCCAATCCAACATAAGTTAGCCCAAATATAACCTTATTCTAACAACTTAGAGAAAGAAAAAAAAAGATGGAGAGAGGTATAGAAAATGGAAAGAGATGTAATAAACCAATACTTAAGAATTTTCCTTCTTACTCATAATAAAATATAAAACCAACAAAAATTCTTAAACAAGTATATAGATTCAATTTAGCAAACTTAACAAATATAAAGTTAAGGGATATAATAGTTACTAAGAAGGAAGAAAATATAAAGAGGGAGAGGAGGTGAAAACAAGGTAATTTTATTAGTTTAAAGACATTGAGATTGTTTATAGTTGAAAATTTATCAATTTAAAGGCGTTGAGTTATTAACTTGACACTAGATAGTGCATATTAAAGTAGGAAAAAGGTAAAAATTTATTTTTCACAAAGCTCAAATTGAATTCATTTGTCTATGTTTCTTTTCCTCTTTCATTTTTGGAATGGACCCATATAACTAATTAGTTGCTACAATCAAGACTAATGGTTCAATATTATGATTGTTTAATTTTAGCATTTCTCATTTCACTACACCATGACAAAATATGCAAGATCCAAGAGGAATAATAGGGGCCATTATACATTCATTATTGAGGATGGGAGCCCCATTTGGTTTTTCAACTAACTTGGCGTCGACCATTGGTAGATAATTTTGAAGAGTTAGTTTTCACCTTTTATAGATGTAGAATAAGAATGGTATTTATCCTTAGTAACAAGCTTTGTGTTTTGTTCATATTATTTCTATTGTAGGTCCATATTTCCAATAGTCAAGTCATAAGAAACCAATCATACAATTTTATGAATGTTTCATATTTCTCTTTTTCATCTTGACATGTCATTATGTTGTATAGAAGATCCAATGGTTTATTTTTTAGATGTTGTGCAATTATCGCATATATGTCTAGACTAGTCATTCTACATTGCACTTATACTCTTATGTCAAGCACCATTATATCACTAACTCATGATTCCCAACCAATGGTGTAATATTAGAGTGCCAATTTTCTTCTTTATAGATATAGCATAAAGATTACAAATTTTTCTACATTTTCAAATCTATAAACATTACAAATGCAATAACTACCATAGATGCTAACTCTTATCATAAAATTTACATCTTAATTTGCAAAAGAAAATAAATTTTCAATAAACTGTAAAAGTAGTAGTAGTCTAAGTGACTAAAAGTAAACCATTTAATCACTTGAAAAGCTACCCTTGACTATATAATTAAATAACCACAAGTACTAATAAATCAGAATTATAATACTAAATCTATCCCTACAACCAATCAAACGCCCATTCATTTTGACGCCTAACTTCTTCCTCCTCTTCAGGAGTAAAATCATTCTTTATGCCAAATAACTCCCGAATCTGCTCAGGCAACAAATCTTTGAACATGTCTGCCACAGTCTGACTTAAGAATTCGAAAAGATCGTTTATGCTCAAGTAATCAGAAGCCTGCAAATCACACAAAAACAAATAAACAAACAAACTACAAGGCTAGTTCTAAAACAAAATAACGTACACCTAAGAAATTTAAAGAGAAAGTACAAACTGTGTATAAAATGTAAAAACATACCATAATAAGACCATAAAGTGTTGTTTGATCAACATCCACAAACTCCCTATCCCAATTTTTCACTTCTTCCTCCGACTTGCCCGATTCTTTGGCTTCCAAATGATATTTCACATATTCAATAACCTTTGATAACATTGTGCTGGAAACATTGTGCACAGCAATAGGCAAAATGGTGTCCCTGCCTGCGAGTTGCATAAAATTTTTAATGGTCTCCATCTGCAAAGCCACGTCATCCTCCACCTCAATCTCCACCTGGTCTGACATCAGCAATGTTACCTTCTGTTGCTCCGCCATGACTATTTCCCTAATAACAACAGACAACTCTACAAGTACGAAACCAAATTTAGGGTTTGTAAGAAAACTCTATATAAAGTCCACACAAGGTAGTTTAATGAAAGACAGCGACGTCACAAGATAAATAGCAATTTAGGGTTGTAATAAAACTCTATATAAAGTCCACACAAGATAGTTTAATGAAAGACAGCGACGTCACAAGATAAATAGCAATTTAGGGTATTTATACAACATAATATTTCCCGCGCATTGTTTGACATAAAGCGGCGTGTCCCTTTGTGTGTCTGATGTCGTCTCTTAGGTTTGTTTTTTAAACCCTGTAATATAAAAATTACTGTTCATTATTTCTGTTGCCTTGGGACAACGGGTATTCAGGATAGATTTTTATGTGAAAACATCTCTACTTAGTGGGTCATACGGCACGCTAGCAAAGACAATGTTGACATATCACTCAATTCATAAAGATAAAAGTCTAAAAACAAACAACAACTTTTAGTTATGTCATAGAAATATTCATAATGAAATTTTAATGAAATTCAAATTAAGATTATCTTAAATCTGAATTGCTCTTAAACGAATTAAGATGAAAGAACTTGAGCAAAGGATAGATGGAGAGAGATTCAATTGAAAATAAAACCATTGTTTCAAATAAAAAAATTTAAACAAAAATAGAGATGGTAATTCATAAAACTAAAATTCTTTTAAACAAGCAATAATATTTGGTGATCACATTCAGAAAATTGCAATGAAGCTTAGATTAACAATATCTTAAGTTTAAAGTAATCAAGATAAAAAAAAGAGTAAAAATATATTTGCAAAGATATATTACTTTGTGATTTTAAAAGAAACTTATTCATTTTAGAATCTTTTCTACAAATGTAAGAAATTACTAAAATAATGTTTAGACTAAGCACATTGTAAAAGACTAATAAGTGTTAGTCAAATGGTGTCATCTCAATGTGTTCCTTACATATTTAGATTATGGGTTGGGTTCTCCTACGGACTCTATGCCTCGCATTCCTACTTTGATAGCTTGAGATATCTTAGCTCTCATGGCCCCTATCCAAGTAGCCCCTACCTTGAAAGTCCATATTTTTCCTGCTATAGTGGCCCCTACTCATGTGGTCATTTCTCTTATGGATCGTGTTCTTAATTCTCCTACAGCTCCTTTTAGTGGTCTTTTGAGCTTTGACCTTATTTCATCTATGGTTCCTCACTCTCTATCCCCAAATTTTTAGGTTACCCTTATGGGTCCAATGGCTCTCTTGCTGGACTCATTTGCCTCTAATGGCCCTACCAGGACTACTCTCTTTGCTTCTCCAAAGAATGATTTTTCCTCTTGGAGTGTTGTACATTGTAAGAAAAGGAGTTAATCCCCTCTTGTCCCAAAAATCTCAGATGGTTCTATTGGGTCCATTCCAAGGTACCAACTTTGTTCTTCAATAGCTTCTTTTGATAAGTCTAGATTTGGTTCATCTTTATTGTGTTGTATTTTGGTTATTTGAGAGCAACCCTACTCTTTATTCCCCCAGTAGCTTAATGTTCTGATGGTTTTTTCTAATCTTCAATGGGTTGGGGTCCTTCCCCACTTAGTTCGATCAAAACAATATTTGGACTAAGCACATTATGAAAGAATGATAATATAATTATATAAGAAAAATAATCTCTTTCAACTAAAATTAACCACCATAATAAGATGCACAAATTACCATTCAATATTTGGAGAAACAAATTGATGCAGGAGCATCTTGGGTTCTTGGCAATCCTATATCAATCAAAAATATGTTTCCTTTGAGCTCGGTAGCTTGTTGGAGACTTCTCGGTAAAGTGCGCGGTACCTACTCTTGTGTGCTTGATTGAAGGTTATGATTATGTTCCACCGATCGAGCTCGATTACTCATTATGGGTGGTTTCACCAATTGGTCTTTGTCGCTTGGTAGTCTTTCTCACTGAGTTGGGTTTTGAATGTTGGATCTTGTGGCTGATGTTTGCATTTAATTTTAATAGCGTATTTAATGTGGGGATCTCTCATTGGGATGCATGTGGACCTAAATCTAGGTCGTTGCTCTTTCCTATATTGGATCTTTAGGATTTTTTGGGCCGACCTCTTCAGTAGCCTCTTGTATTAAAGTAGTGTTATGTTCTTAGTTTAGGGGAGTGAATTTGGTAAAGGATTAGCAATAGAATTTTGATGGAAAATTCTATAATAAACTTTCAATGTATTTGGTTGTAACCGAGAAGGCCTTATACCCTGGCATGTATAAAGTTTGGTGAAATAATATAAAGTTTTTTATTCCTTCTCTCCTTCTCTGTGTTTGAGCTTTTGATCTGTGTATCTCCAAGTTGGTTTGGTGCTTGGGAGTGCCTTTGGCCCTAAGTTCTATCCCTCCTTGCGTCAGGTGGTATCAGAGTGAAGGTTAGATCTAAGGTTCCTTCTTGTAAATCCTAAGTTGGTTAGTCTTATGGGGCAGTAGATTGTGATCCTACCTGTAATTGTAGAGGGTTTCAAGATGGTTTGAGGGAAGAGAAATGCGGATCCAAGCTTAGTTGATATGATAAGAGAGATTGCTACTAGATTGGAAGTTGTTGATATAACCCAACATCGAGGAAGACATCTTGAGGATGTTAGTGATGATGAAGTTGAGGAAGTGCCAGAGGAATCCACACCTAAACCTGCAATGGATCAAGGGGAAGAAACATTTTTGAAGGAATTGACAAGTTTGAAGTCCACACCTCAGTTTAATCCCCCTGAGAATAGTGGAAAGCTATATTTGGATGAGTTGATAGATTGGATAACTGAGATAGACAAATAATTTGAGTATGAGAGCATATCAAAGGAGAAAAAAGTGAAAATTATAAGCACAAAGTTGAAAGGTCATGCATCCTTATGGTGGGAACATCTACAAATAGACCGAAAGAAGAAGGGTAAAGAAAAAATCAAGTTATGGGTTAAGATGGTAAACAAGTTGAAGGGAAAGTTTCTACATTGTGATTATTAGATTAACCTAGTTAGGAGAATGCAAAGTTTGAAGTAGAAATATAGCTTTGTGAAGAATTACACTGAGGAATTTTACAGGTTAGATATCAAATCTGGATGTCCTGAAGATGAGGTAGAAAGAATTACAAGATACCTGAATGGATTAAGGAGTTATATTCAAGAAGGAATTAGTTTTGTAAAGATGGAGAGTATTCTAGAAGCTTATTAGTTTGCCCTAAAATCTAAGGAGAAAATGAATAAAAGACACATGAGAAAAGAAAAAAAGGAAGAGGTGGTAGATTCCCTAGAGGAAGAGGTATATCTTATGGTGAAAATAGTATATCTGATTAGGACAAGATAAATCAAGACAAAGGAAAGACCGAGTTGAAAGGTGGAAGTTCATTCTGAGGAAGAGGTAATTACTTCAGAGATGGATATGGCAGAAGAGGGTTCCAAGGAACTTGTTACAATTTTGGAGAAGATGGACATAGATCATTTGAGTGTACACAAAAAAGCAAGAAATTCAGTAGTAGTAGTAGTAGTAGAAATTCTTTGGTGTAAGATGATTCACTGAATGAACCTAAAAAAGAAGGAAACTTGATGTTCATAAGGACATTGTGGAGTGGACATAATAAGAAAGATCCTACTAGAAAACTTTTGTACAAGATCATATGAAGAACTGCAGACAATGTTTGGAAATTAATTATTGATAGTGGGAGCTCGGTGAATCTGGCATCCAAGGAGATGGTTTCAAATTTACAGTTGGAAATACTAAAGAACCTGAAGCCCTATCAGATTTCATGGATCAAGGATGACCATACACTTATGGTGAGTGAACAATTTTTTTTTGAATCTGAAAATTGGAAAGTATTATGATAAGGTGTTGTATGATATTATGCCTATGGGTTGTTGTCATATTTTCTTGGGTAGACCTTGGAAATATGATAGACATGCTATAAATGAGGGAATATTGAACAAATATACTTTTTTTTATGAATAGTTCATTTCCTATTAATTTAATATAAAAGTTACATATTCACAAAAAAGGGGTCTGGAGACATAAAAATTACCCTGGGAGAGTTCACACGGCACCCAACCGGAAACAAAAACTAGGAACTATTCATAAAAAAAATAATTAGACTTTAGGTTGCAAGAGCAGTGCCAGCCAAAGGAAGAGGATCTCTTTCATCAAAGCCCCATGCATCCCTAGGATTGACAGGAGGGTCGGGAGCCGGCCAACCATCAGCAATGTTGGTAAATAGATTGTTCTTTTTGGCTTTAACTCTAGAATACCCAAATATTTAAGAACAATTGAATACAACAATTGGGAAATTATGACTAAATAACTAATTTCCCTCTAAATTTAAAGGTACAGCTCCCTTAAGTAAATGATCTTCAATGAATATTGATCCTTCCTATTCTAACAGGGGTATGTTCTTGATCCGAGAACAGAAGAGGTAAACCAAGCTAAGTCTAGACAGAAAATAGCTCAAGAAGGATAAATTCAATTCTAACTTTAGCCAATTTCAAGACTTCATCAATCATATGACTTCTTAAATAACACTAGACTTCCCCCAAATTTACTGTATCAAATCATAATATAGAATTTTGGTTCAACCATAAACTGTAAATCTAATTCCAAAGAAACATTCAAATTTAATAGATAGATAAATGCAATGCATTGGAGCAGTTAAAGAAATGGCATTCAGACATACAAATTTGACTCAGCAAAATGCTATCTTTCACACCAAAATTTAGCCGACCTTTGTATTGATTTTGGAAATAATACATATAGAGTTCCAGAATTGGACCGTTACAAAAGGGGTAACTGAAACGGTTCAAATTCCCTAACCAGAAATGATAAAAAAAAGTTTATCCATTACAATACTATCAAAATTTAGCACAAGAGGGAATCTATCTAAGCTTCGGTTTACTTCCCCTTGTCTAATTTAGCCCTATACATAGTGACAGCTGTAATGATCAGGATGAGCTCTTTGTACCTATTGATATGGACATTAGTATATTGGATGAGCCATCTGAAATGTTCTTTGACCAGGCTCTTGATCGCATCTGTCCAATCCTTCAGCTCTTCCATGGCTTTAAAAATGCATCTGCTGAACTATTGGAGTTCTGGCACCTTATCCAAATGGGTGGAAGATTGTTCTGCCAGCTTATACACATAATCAGAAAATGATTTCTGCATATTATCCAATTTGATCATTTCTTTTCCCTGACCGCTTTTCTTTGATTCTGTGTGCAGACCTTGAAGGAGTTTAAAATATTTTTTTTGCTCCTCCTTGATCTTGACATCTGTCTGCTGCAACCCTGTTTCAGCTTGGATGATCATCTCGATCTTAAATTATAGGCTTTGAAGCCACTCAATCAAAGGCTCATCTCCTTTCTGCAATATCTTGGCCTTTAATGCCTCCTTGGTCTTCATTTTAACCACCACGTGCAGCATTACTATGCATTCTTGACATCTCACTCTCTCTGATGCGAGAGTCTGCAAATTATTTTCAATATTATTCCTCTTTGTTTCCATCCTTAGGAGAGCGTTACCTTGTTTCTCGACAACTACTAGTCCCTTAGATTTGAGCCTCTCGATCCACCTCTTGCCAATCTTCCCGAAGTGTCTGTCCTCTTGCAACTTGGCTATGATGGCTTGGTTCTATGCAGCTTTGGGATCAAAAGTGGTATGGGTACTAGGAACACTTTCTATCAGAGTGATGAGTTGTCTGATGAAGTTAGTTAGCTTAGCTGCTTCTTCTTTAAGTTGAACTTTAGCAGTCTGGAGATCCTCAAGCTCTTCTTCTATTACCACATTGGTGGATTTCCACCAATCTACCTTGGTGTCATGTCGAGCAAGCCCCATGTCAAATGACTATAACTAAAAATTGGAGGTAGTCATATCTTTGAATCTACCCTCCTTTGTAGGCTTGGCCACCTCCATAGTGAAATTCCTTGTTTGAAGATCTCAACCTAGTGTAGACATTGTCTTCACCTTCTTTAATTTCCCCACAGTGGTGTTGGGTTGTAAGGCCCGTGAGAGAGTATCTTTGCTGGAAGTCCCTTCCTCTACTCTCTTCCTTTTATGATCTAGAGTATGTTCTATCAAGGATTCAGTGCTGGTAACTCTGGAAGTAGAAACCAATTCTTCTATGAACAACTTCCTAATGACCAGAGGAGTAGCTTTAGGCCTAGAAGAAAATGGATTCACTGATGTTGGAGAAGAGGAGACCAATTTAACAACCTGAGCAACTTTCTATTCCTTTCCAATCTCTCCATCTAATTCAGTGGCTGAGGTATTGGAGCTATCTCCACCCACCTCCACTATGATAGGGGATCCTCACCTTTGAGTATCTTGAACCGAGGTGTCAACCTATGTAACCATAGTACTAGCCTTAACTAATTGCTCAGGTCATGCACCTTTAGTGGGCTCTTCTATAGGCTTGGCCAGGTCTGTAGAAATTGCTTCTTCTGTCGACCCAATGTCTAGAAGTGGGCCCTATCCACAAGTCTTCTCTAGTGGGATTTCTTTCTCAGTGGGTTCATCACCTCCGCCCACTGGCTGGGTTGATCCTTTAGCCATAGTTGGGATCATTATTGAAGAATCTGCTACAGTGCTCAAAGTGTCTTTTTCCAAGGTTCACTGAGAAGGAGGCTTCCATTCCAACCTCTTCCTTTTGCTTGCAGTCCATTCAACCCACTACTCTGTTCTTTTGTAGATCCCACCCATCAAGGTCTGCAAGTCATTAATAGCTTGACCTAGCATGGGTTTGAAGCTTATATGAAGGGGCTTAATCTTCTCCAAATGTGTATTGTCATGCATGTGTTGGCCATCATCTTCTAGACCCTCCACAACAATGTTAACTTTGAACCTTTTGATTTTTTCAATGGTTAACCTGGCGTAGAATCTCTCTCTACTCTCCAAGTCATCCTTGCAATTGGCCCAGTAGCCTTCAATATCATCAACATGATGAATTACATGACTCATCTACAAGAAATCTCAGGCATAATTTATAGGATCATACTGCAGCCTCAAGACATCATATTTCTTCAACTAAAACCTCTTTGAGAATGTCTTCAGAACATCCTTTGCCTCAGACTGGGATGTGCAACTATAAACTCCAATGGTCATCGAGAAATCATAGCCCTTCTTCTTAGCATCAGCACAGATCAGATTCACTTGGAGTTCCTGCCTCATCACATCGACCAGCATGATCATATCATTGGGATATATGGGCAACTTTAGAGGGAAGTCATCAAATCCTGCAAGACGAATATATGAGAAATCCGCAAATTGAATGAAAAAGCACCAAAATTGGCTGATAAAAGCCATGGCTTCAAGATAAAATCTCCTTTGTGGGCAACCTTGTAGCTCCTTGCACAGTCTCATTGTAAATGCATCATTAACTCTAAGATATTAAGCATAACTGTTATGTAATTATAGATAGGGGAAAAATTCATAGCTTTTAACATCATCTGGGAACTCTTCTAATCTAGGAAGCCCTGGCCAAATTTGAATTATGGCCAATATATATATAAAATAACTGAAGACATGTAGAACTCATTTTGAATCTTAGCTCTACTTAGGGCACTAGAGAGATTCTCGCTTACCATAAGAGCCCAATTGATGAAATGGTGTTGAGAACAGATCACCTGGACTAAGAAGAAAATATGTTCAACAAAATTTAGTGCATCACTCTCACCTCTGATCCTATGGAGTAGTACCAAGATATCCATGATTTCTGGCTTCAAGTTCGTGCCATATAAATTTTTAGGAAACTTTCCCTTGGCACTCCCCAGCTCTTGAAACCATGACTTCATTATTTCCTTTTTCCACACCGCCTTCTTTGCTCCATACTCAGTAACCGTTCGACTATATGTCATTTCTGAATATTTGACCTTCTCTGGAATGCACAGGGAGTTCTGGAGGGACTCTCGATCAATAGAGAGAAACACCATGTCATTGGGCATCATAATTTTCTTGGTGTTTGGATTGTATCGAGCTATACATTCTCAAACCAGCTCAGGAGCTTAAACTGTGATGGGAAAACCAGTGGCCTCGACCAACCCACTTTCCTTTAGTTTCTCAGTGACAGGATGCTTTTGGTCAGCCTTTAATCTTGTTTGGAAGTTCTGCATATCGAATAACTTCAAGGAGGTGTCTATTATTTTAAGCCAATCAGAGGTGATGTCATTCATCTCATCAAATCCCATGAATTTAGTAGCCATGCTTGAATTGATTCTGACTTGGGATTAGGGATAACTCTTAAGAATGCAAGAGCAAGGAATAACTATAGTCAAGAGCTTCAGATTTCAACAATTCATCAAAAAAATGGTAGTTCATGTTTGTAATATCTCACTGGTTTTATAACTTTTGAATTCTTACCATTTAATGGCCGACTTCCCGTGCCACACGAATGAAAAGACTATGAGATTAGTGAAAAAGTTTGTTATGGAGTAAAACAGCTTTATTTGAATTAATTACTTTACACTCCATGGGTCGTTAAGAAACATCCTTTCACTTTAGTAACTGTAATAGTAACTTTTTGGAAGGAGTAGAAAATTACTTTTTCGCTTCCCCTTTGGGTGGAGAAATACTTTTGGAGTGCTCTCTACTCAAAAATCTGCTGAAGGAGAATTTTAGCCTATCGAGATGCTAGAATGATATGTGATCAGTTTATTTTCTTTCATTATGCCTTGGATCACTCACGAGATTGATTATTCTTCAAAAATCCTCCATTTTAATGGTTTGGTGAAAAATGTACCCCGCAGGTCAAAATCTACCTATTGGAGTAGTGGAGAAGCCATTTTCCACTTTTCTGCCAGTAAGCTTGCATCTTGAATTATCCCTTGTTTATTCATTCCTTTTGCCTGAAATAGATTTGATATAAATGCCCAAACTTTCTTATTCCCAAATCTCTCATTTTCAACTTTCACTAACCTTTGATACTTTTAAGTCTTAATTTCAAAAAATGCACTCTGTAAGTGATTTTCTGCCAAGGAGAAGCTCAGAACCAATTTTTTGCCAATGCTGCAAAAGGGAATGTTAAGGAAAAATACTTCAACTACATATATAACCAATGTTAGAATCCTTCAGAACATGGCCTTTACTAGATTTTGGAACTCAACCTACCCAATGAAACACGATCTCAGATACAAATTCCCTTTGGCCCGCAAAAGAGAAGGCAATTTAGGGAAATTTGATAAAGGCCTCCTAGCCTAAGAGGATAGCTAGACTTAAACTTGGGAATTACACAAAGATTTCAAGACCACTACTACACATTAAACATCTACTTTTGTCTGAAAGATATGTAGACCAAAGGTGGGGCAATAGCTGGCTCTATCTCAAGACTTGGACATTCACATGTCCAAGCAAGGAACTCAAGTCTCTGGTTTCACAAATCTCAACAAAAGGCGGCTCACAACGAAACTAAAGCAAGACATAGAAAGGAAAGGAAAAAGGAAACCTAACTAAAGAAAAAAAAAGCAGGAACTAAATGTAACTATTGTACAATACAGGGGTTACCTATTTTAAATTTAGGTTTGGTACAGCTTCAAGTCCTGACCATTATACGTTAGTGGTAGTGCCTCACCATCTAGATAGGTCAATTTAAAATAATTCTTCTCAAAATCTTGGTGAATCTTGAAATTTCCTTTCCACAATGTTTCAAATTTTCCATGCATGCCTTTGGGCACCTTGCGCTTGTCCCATAACAGCACCATATCTCCCTCCATAAATTTCTGGGGTCTGCTCTTTTTATCAAACAAGTTCTTCACATGCATTTGATGCCATGTGATATGATATACCATTTTCTCCCTTTCCTCTTCAAGTTTGTTCAAGTAAAGAATCCTCTTTTCTAAACCATCTTCATATATACCATCTTCTACTGCTGTTCTCAGTTTGCAAGTTGCCAGTTCCAATGGCAATGTAAGACTGGCTTCGATCCTGTAGACAAGTTCAAAAGGAGATACACCAATGGCTCTTTTAGGAGTCACTCTGTCTGCCCAGAGGGATTCATAGATTTTCTTGTGCCAATTTCTCTAGTTTTCTGCTACAATCTTTTTCATGATGCTCACCAAATTTGTGTTGCTAGACTCAGCTTTACCATTTCCTTGAGGGAAATAGTTAGATGAGTGACTGATCATAAGGCCATACTCAAAATAAAATTTAGTAATTTCCTGAGAAAAAAATTATGGGGCATTATCCATAACCAACTTAATAGGTACACCAAACCTTACCAAGATGTTCTCTTTGATGAACACACATACTACCTCCGAAGTAGTTTTCTTGGTTTCTTTTGCCTCTACCCATTTTGTGAAGTAGTCAGTCGCAGTGATTATGTAGGTATGGCCTGCACTAGAGGAAGGATTTATAGGACCAATAAAATTAAGACCCCACTATTGAAAAGGACCTTCAATTATCACTGGTCTCAGGGGTAGTGCTACTAACTATGGTTTTCCAGTAAACATTTTAAATTTCTCACATTTCGCTACCCAATGATATGCATCTCTAAACATTCCCAGCCAGTAATAGCACTGTCTCAATATCTTGAATGCAGTAACTAATGAGGAGAAATGTCCACCACAAGCTTCATCATGAAACACCCTTAACAGCTTCTCTTGTTGTTGTTTATCAACACGCTGGAGGAAAGTTCCATCTATAGATATCTTATACAATCCATCTTCCCAAATTATATATTTAGAATATTTCAGTTTTAGATATCTTCTTTGCTTTGAATTCAATCCTTCAGGACATTCACCGTATGTCAATAAATACACAATATTTTCAAACCAAGGATCTTGCATACTTACTGCTAGGACCAATTGTGTATTTTCAAGGTCTTCGTCCACTTGGTTTTCTGCTATTGCTTCACACAGTGCATTTCCTCTCACCAGCTTAGTAGGCTTGATTTCTATGTCATACTCCTGAGTCTTAGCCAGCTTCGCTCCTCTTTTATTACATCCCACGTCATGCTGAGTCAATATGGTTTTTACTGCAATATCAAGCACATATACAAGAGAGTGAGAGTGTAAAATGTAGAATCTGAAATTTGTTAAAGCTTTTACGACTACGAAAGCATGTTTTTCAGTCTGAGAGTATCTCAGCTCATGATTTTTTAGAGGTTTTCTCATAAAAGTGATAGGATCTTGAACTCCTTCCTCATTCTCTTGCATGAGGATGGCTGATAGAGTGTGTTCAGAAGAATAACAATAAATTATGAAATCCTTCTTGTAATCCAGATGACATAACACTGGGGCATTGGCTATGGTGTTCTTGATACTTTTCAAAGCTTGTTTACTAGAGTCATTCCACTTGAAATTTACATTTCCTTTCATCATGTCCACTATGCATTTGGTAATCTCAGAAAAATCTGGAACGAACCTCCTGAGAAAGTTTACCTGACTGAAAAATGATTTCACTCCAGTTTTTGGTCATAGGTAAGCTCAATTTTTGGATTTCTCTCACCCTTTTTGGATCAATTCTTATGCCTTCCTGGGAAACAATGTGACCCAGCAATTTCCCTTCAGTCACACAGAAAACTAACTTTTTGGGATTCAATGAAATCCCATCCTCTCTACACCTTTGCAATACTCATCTTAAATCATTTATATGATCTACTCTTTTTCTGGAAAACACAGTAAGATCATCCAAATACATACCAATTATTTTGTTCTTCATATCACTGAAAGAAAGATCCATACCTCTCTAAAAGGTAGCTCCAGCATTGATCAACCTAAACGGCATTCTGTGGTATGTGAAGGTACCCCATGGAGTAGTGAAAGTCATTTTATGTTGGTCTTCTTTCTCTACTTCTATCTGATTGTACCCTGAGAAACCGTCTAACATGGACATCATCTCAGCTCTGGCCATGGTCTGTAATAAGTGATCCATGTTGGGGAGGGTGTAATTTTCTTTCAAAGAAGACTGGTTAAGATTTCTGAAGTCTACGCAGATCCTTATTTCTCCATTCTTCTTCCTCACATGCACGATATTCACCACCCAAGTAGAGTGATGGATAGGATAGATAATCCTTGCTTTAAGCATTTTATCCACTTCCCTAAATATTACATCAACAATAATGGGATTGTAATTCCTTTTTTTTTTCCTGAATGGGGTAGCCTCAAGTTTTAAGGGAATCTGGTGTTTAAATTTCTCATTCATAAAACTTTCCAGATCTTCATAACTCCTGGCGAAAACATCTTGGTATTCTAGGAAGAGTTTCTTAGCCTCTTCCCTCTCTTCTTCAGTTCAACATTTCCCAATATTGATCATCTTGGGGTCCTTTTCACTTTAGATATTAATTCCTTCATACTCACCAGTGGTAGGACCTCTCAATTCTCTTCTTCTTAACAAAAGTATCATGTATGTTGAAGATTTTTTCAAGTATAACTAAGTGGGGAGGGATGATATTGCCTTGCAACTGGATGACCTCTAACTTGTCTTTCTTCCACTTGTCATGACAGTTTTCCTTATGATCACCAGGAGCATCTTTATGGAATTTTCCACCACTCTCCAAAAATAGGAAGACGTTCTTGTCATCTTCAAACACTTTCCAATCTTCTACATTATTTGGCACAGATGGTCGATACACAACCTCTACTTGGGACTTCTTATCCTTGAACTCTAGGTAAGGGAGGAGTAATGAGGCTCACACTACTAAAGAGTTTGCCTTGGAATTCAATTCTCTTGGTATAGATTCAATAAATAACACATCCAATGCTTCTATTTCATCCCATACTCTGTTCCTGTAGTTTTTTAATCTATGATTTTTTATAGAGTATTGATTCTTGACTTGGCGCATGATTAACTCTGCGTCACCTCGAGCTCTCAATATTTTCATACCCTTCTCTTTTGTAGAAATAATTCCTAGCAGCAAGGATTCATACTTGGAAGTATTTTTGGTGTTCTCAAACTCCAATTTATAAGCTATGGGCTCACATACTCCATCTGGTGATATTAGGACCACACCTGCACCAGATCCTGATGATGCACAGCTGCCATCAAATTCAAGAGTCTAGATCTGTGGTGGAATTTATTCAGTGGAAGATTGCTTTTCCTCATTTTCAAAATCATTTTCCTCATCACAATCATCTGTAAATAGCATATAATTGCAAAATTCTAATTCTTGATACAGAATTTGGGCTTTAGGGTCATCTGACTTTAACATTGTGAACTTAGCTTTCTCTTCGGAAACCAGCTTTATCTTTTTATTACCCACTGGGATTAAAGATTGAGACCAATATAGTTTTATCTCCCCTCCTATATCTCTACAAAAATTCCTTCTTAACAACAAACCGTAACTGGCCGGTATATCAGCAACAAGGATTGTTAACAACATTTTCTTCTCAGGATGCACTGCTAGGGCCACTTGGGCATCTTTGATTTGGCCAACCAGGGGTACTTGTTTGGAATCCATAGAGTAACACCTACCATGGGCTTTAGTGAGGGTAAGACCTAAAGCTTTATCTATAGTTGATGGTATTACATTGTTAGAGGCTCTTGAGTCTATTATGCAGTTGCTTAACTTGCAACCATTAATATATAATGACACATAGAATGGGTCAGGATTTTGGCCTGGGAAAGTAGCCAACACAAATGGCTCACCTTGCTCAATTGGGTCTGCAAATAAAGACTCATTTTCTATGGTATTCATGGCATTTTGATTTCTTCACAGGCCTTCCATATGCTCTTAATCACAAAGGTGCCCTGAATATGCACAGGCTCCCGCATAATGAGAAGAGTTTTAAGACCAATTCCCTTCCAGACTGGCCTATGAATAGAATAGCCTGAAGAAATACAATGCCTAACTAGGATTTTCCAAGCTTAATCACCTGTGAGAGAATGACTAATCCATCTAGCACAAAGAGAGAACTCTTTCTTCTGAGTGGAGAGAATAACAAGGCCACCAAACTCTCTGGGAAGACAACAATAATCCCAAGCAACTCTATGGAACCCATTACCGTCAGTTCCCAAATCCTAGAGGAAATCTATGAGAAGGCGCTCTAGCTTGAGGTAAGAGGCTTTAGAAGGAGCCCAGAAAGAAGAATAATAAACATGAGTAGCATCCAAGACCTTAGAACAAATATGGAATTTCCCCGCAAGAGAGAGGGGTTTAGAAATCCAATACTGAAGCTTCTTTTCAATTTTAGCAACCACAGAATTCCATAAATCCATAGAAGAGCCTTGAAAAGCAAAGGGAATGCCCAGGAAGCGGAAAAATCCCCCATGTTGAACCTACTTCCAATCAAAATTATCTATCCAAGGAGGTGCTAGAAGAAAATATTGTCTGTAGTAGAGGGTCTTATGCCATTAAATTGCAAAGCCAGAGGCCCGACAAAAAGTATCCAAGCATTGCAAGGAATTAGAGACATTTTCCTCATCCTCAAGGAGAGTGAGAAAGGAATAATCAAAAAAGTGACCATTGACAAGTTGGAAGGAAGAATCTAGAAGAGAGATGCCTCAAACTAGACCAGAGGAAATAGAACTGGCAAGCAGGTAACCAAAGCCTTCAGCAGCAAGCACATACAGTGCAGGAGCCAGCGAGAAATCCTGGTGAATGAACCTAAAAATCCAAAAGGTATAAGAATGGGTACCATTGATAGATATGCATGTAGAGGCATCACCAAAAATCATTTCTACACACTGCAAAAAATTGGGACTAAAACCAATAGCTTGCAGCATGGCAAGAATGAAAATTCATTCAATACAATCATAAGCTTTGGAAAAGTCAATTTTGAGAAACAAAGTGTATTTCTTGGACTGACGAGCCCATTCCATTCCCTCCCAAACAGCAATAATATTGTCAAGGATATATCTGGATCTAATAAAACTAGTTTTCTCAAGACGAATAATCAAAGGAAGGAGATGTCTGATTTTAAGAGCTAAAGCCTTAGCAATGATCTTGTATGAAACATTCAGCAAAATGATGGGCCTCTAGTTATAGATATCTTCAGGATCACCAGCTTTAGGTATGAATTTAATATTTCCTTTATTAATAATAGCACCTAGAATTTTATTATGGTATGCTTTGATATATACTCTATGCAGGTCAGGACCTATATCATCCCATAAATGCTTGTAGAATTCACAGGGGAAGCCATCACACCCAAGGGACTTGTCATCAACAATCGAAAAGACAACCTCTTTTAGGTCACTGATGGTGAGAATTTTCTCATAGAAGGCATGCTACTCAACCGCCATGTGGTTTGGAGTAACAGAAATACATGACCTGAGAGCCTCTTCCCGAGAAACCGAGTTTCCTTGTGAAGCAAACATTTTTTAACAGTGTTGAACAAAATATTAAAGAATATCAGGAAGATCTGAGAGATTTTCATGACCATGTTTGATTTTTTTGATCCCAAAGTTGTTATGTCAGGCTCTAAGAGCATGAAAAAAATATTTAGAAGCTTTATCACCCACCTTGACCTAGTGGAGGTGAGATTTGATTTGAGATCCCTGAGCAACATAGTTTTCAACAATTTTTTTATTATGGCAGAGTTACGCAAGTTTAAGCTGGAGCTCAGAATCAAAGGGATTCAAAGAAAGAGGATCAGATGCACTCCAAAGATCTTTTGTGGTAGCTTCATAAGAACATTTCATGTACAGGGCCAACTGGCAGCCGTAGATGCGGACAAATCTAGCAGTATGAGTGATGGCATCATTCCACCATGGGATCCACCTAAAGTGGTTTTGGGGCCGAGGCTCTAAATTCCAGACTCAAAGAATGTGAGCAATGGTGGAAGCATGATTCAGCATGGACGTGTTGAGAAAAAATTAAGTTCTAACAACCCGTCGAGCAAAAGATTGCCACATAATGGAAAAAAATATGGGGTAGTGATCGGACAAGGTCACATCTAGCAAGGGAGTGATAGGTAACTCCTGATCTTTAGAAAAAGAGAAAAAATATTGTGCAGTTATCATAGCATGATCAAGTCTATTAAATATGCAATCAGAACCAGCCCTAAAATTAGACCAAGTTTGCTAGACCCCACTTTGCCAATGGCGGTTATCATTGGGATCAAAAAGTCCCAATTTATTATGCATATAGTACCATGCTTCTCGGTCTCCACCTGTCCATTGAAAAGGAAAAATCTTTTCCTTTTCAGAGGCCAGCTCAGCCATATTAAAGTCCCCACACATCACCCAAGTTGCTGGAGGAAAATTATCTGCCAACCAACACCAAGTTGATATCTTTCCACAGCATCATAGGGAGCATAAACATTAACTATACCAAAGGAATGATTATTGAAGGACAACAAAATCCAAGTGAATTGTTTCATTGGATCAAAACCATGCACAATAACAACACATTGAAGGTGAGGTGACAGAATAGTAATGACACCACCTTTACCAGCTTCATGCTGAGAAGAAAACACAATATCATCTGGCCATATGACACAAAAGGTAGAAGTAAGAAAAAAACTAGAAATTTTAACTTCCTGCATACACAAAACATCCAGACTGTAAATTCTGCAATGGGTATCCTAAACATAGTACTTTCTGGAGAGGTCGGTCATACCTCACACATTCTAGGATAAAAAAATTCATGAAAACACTTGCATGTCTTCCTTGTCCTCAAGAGAGGAGAAACTATTCTGCAAGAAATTTGGAATGGAACCAAAGCTTGTGGGTAAATCTCCAGAGGAGACATACCACTACTTTTCATCTGGGTCTTCCGCATGACCATCAGGGCTGCGAGACCAACATAATGTCTACTAAGAAATAATTGAAGAGATATCTTGCGGAGTGTGCACCACCCCTAGGGTGGTAGACCACACAGCTAAATATTTCTCCTATGAAGTAGGGTTTGATATTTGTGGAACAACCGGCAGCCCTTCGGTGGCGGGTATTTTCTCTCAAGATGGAGGAGCCGATGGAGGAACAGAAGTGGAAGTGGTAGGTGCCTACTTGGGAGCTGAAGAGGTTTTTCCTTTTTGCACAATCGTACTCCATTCTTCCTTCTTCCAAGCCTCTAAAGTTTTAGCAAGCGTTTCCTTTGGTTGTGGCTTGACCCGAGGAACAACCAAAGGGAAATCCTTAATCTTATGATCCGTTGACTAACACCTATAACAAGTTTTTGACAGGTTCAAATAAATCACCTTCTGATAAAAGGTGTGGGTACTAACTTGTATCTCAACACAGTCTTTGAGGTCCTTGGAAAGGTTGACCTTAATAAAAATATGCTTCCACGGGTGAGCATTGAAAAATTTATCATGCTCCATGATAATGTCTTTGCGAAGGGTTTTGGCAATAGACTCAATAAATGGCCAACAAGGAAATGGGAGACTAGGAAACTCAACCCAGACAGAAATCCTAATTTTCTTGTCATCTAAGATAGTGAAGTCTCGAGACCACCTCTGAAACACAAGAAAACAAGACTAAACCATCTAAGGGGCATGGATAAATACCCCCTCTGCTTGGGAAGGGTTAGCAAAATGAAACAGGAAAAAATGTTTAGTAAGGTTTTGAACACCTTCAAGGAAGACTCCATGAGGAGTCCAGCTCTTGTTGACCCACTCTTTGAGTATACTTTTAGGCAGAGTGTGACCCACAAAATACCCTATCATGGTATGTTTCTCTAACCAATCACAAGAAGCATCAAATTCTTCCATGTTACGCACAATATCAAGGTTACCTCATGGAAGACCTTGAGGATGAACTTGCATAGTCATTTTCTCAGAGGAGGCACCATGAGTTTCTAAAGCATCAACTCGAGCACCAGTTTCAACTGCTAGGCTGAAGTTGGTCAGAGCCATTATAAACTAACCCTAATGAAAATTCCCATAGTATATACTATTTGGGTTAATGGAAAAAGACAAATCTTGTTACCTTTGATTGAAGAATCTATTGGTGAGGTATGTACATCTATGAAAGTTTGTCTGATGGAAGGTAGGCAATTTTTAAAGAATCTAAAGAAACATGATGTATGTTATGATTTGATTTGATTCCTAACAAATTGAGTGAGAGAACAGAAGATAGAATTCTTACAGAGGTTGATAATTTTCTCACCGAGTACAAGGAGATCATTTTAGATAATGTACCTAATATTTTTCCACTTAGGAGAGATATTATTCATTGTATGGATTTGATTCCTGGAGCTAGTTTGTCGAACAAGGCACCATACTAATTGACACCAACTGAGAATGAGGAACTCAACCAACTAGTTTATGATTTGTTGTAGAAGGGTTTGATCAGAGAAATTTTGAGTCCATGTGCAGTATCAACTGTGTTGGCACCTAATAAAAATGGGGAATGGTGAATGTGCACTGATTCAAGAGCTATAAAGAACATAATAGTTAAGTATCGGTTCCCTATGATGAGAATGGATGACATAATGGATTATTTGAGTGGGGAAAAATATTTTACCAAGATTGACTTGAAGAGTGGATATTATCATATTAGAATCAGAGAAGGTGATGAGTGGAATACTTCTTTCAAGAAAAAAGAAGGTTTGTATGAATGGTTAGTTATGCCTTTTGGTTTAACTAATGCACTGAGTAATTTTATGAGGTTAATGAATGAGGTTCTGAGGAATGGAAAGAATATTTGTCGTCGAGTGAATTTGTGTTGTATACTAATCATAAGGCTTTACAGTATCTAGGTAGTCAAAATAAGTTGAATAAGAGACATATGAAATGGGTAGAGTATTTGCAGAATTTCACATTTGTGATAAAGCGTAAGAGTGGAGTATCTAACTGAGTTGCTGATGCATTGAGTAGAAGATCTTTGTTGATTAATATGAGAATTGAGGTTCTTGGTTTTGATGATATGAATAATTTGTATGTAATTGAACCTAATTTTTTTTATCCATGGAGAATGTGTAGAGCACCTATTCCAGATCAACCGAGTATGTTTCAAGACTATTTCATTTAGGAAGATATGTTGTTTAAAATTATTCAATTATGTATATCGATAACCATCTCCATCTCTCTCTCTCTCTCTCTCTCTCTCTCTCTCATGCAGAGCACACACTGCAAGAAGTGATGTGATGGGTCTTTCTCTTCTCCCACACCCCATGAAGTTTGGTTTCAAAAAGATCTGATCCCTTGAATCACTTTGAAACCATTTCTTTTCAAAAATAAGTGTGATTTTTCACACTCTTCCAACTCGTCCATAATGAGTAACACTTCAACCAATATTCTTCAATATTGAGACTTAGGGACACTAGCCCTATTCTTAGCCAAATTTTGGAAAACTTTACCTGTGGCTTCACACAATCCAACCTAAGGTTGTAACACATTTCTTATGATGTAAGGATAGGGAATCAACCCTCAGATTGATCCTTCATCTTCTGCAACATACCAAACACTAACTGACCTAGAAATCCTTATAGGTCTTTTCAACTAGTTTTTGGAACACAACTTTTGTTCTTGGTAGAGTCTAGGAAATCTAAGGTTATATTTAGACACATTTTTGGAAGTTACGTAGATCCCCAAATCCCTAAGATCCAACTCCACTCTTGCAGCACCTAACTCCCACTAAGTTGACAGGCCTAATTAACCAAATTAGGCTTGGATATCAAAGAAAGTGATAGGAAATGGGTACATGGGATTGATATAAGGTCTTGGAAACCTTCTCAACACTCCAACTAACACAAATCCACATTTTTTTCACTCCTACCAATCAAATCCTCAAACTATTAACTTTGTTACAATTCCTCCTAGTTGAATACATTGAGTTATTCAGCCTAGGGCTCAATGCAAACATGCCTTACCCTTTGATCCACATTCTGATCCTTTGGAATCTCTAATTATACACTCCTAACTTTCATTTTCTAGAAGTGTGAGTAATTTCACCAGTGAAAATGCAAGTTAGGTTCCCATTGGTGAAACAGGCTCCTTTTAGGCCTCTTCCTGGGCTAGTCTCATAAAATGGATTCAAAAGCTCCTCTAAACTAAACTAATAAATATAAAACCAACTAAAATGTTAAAAAAACACTACAAAGATTCAATGCATGAACTCAACTTGAAATTCCTTTGCAATATACGACTGTACCAGTCAGAAATACTCAAAAAAACTCTTCATCTTCCATTCATTTTGCATCAAAACTCTAGTTAAAATATTCTAGCCTCTTGGACTCAAATAAAAAACCTAAATCATCATCATATGTAAAGCCAAATTGATCCAAATCCAAGTATGACCATTTTTCTTCCACATTTTGTCTCTCAAGCAACATTTTGAAAGTTTCTCAAGCAACATTTATATATTTTTTGCAACTTTTGTAATTTTGATACTCTCTGCAATCTAAGACCTTGGGTTAAGGATTTAACCCCTAAACCTATCCAAACATGATTAAAATGACTCAAAACTAAAGGAATCCACACTAAAACTCAAAAAAACATAAAAATGCCTAAAACAACTTTAATGTCAAAGACTACTGATCCCATTGGACTAAGACATCTCAAGGCTTATAGATGTGTCTTAGAGATCCTTTACCACACAAGTGGATCCAAACCAAAAATAAGATGATCTCAAGGATCCATCCAGTTATTACAAACACAAAACATGAAATCAAAGACTGTCATGGGTGCAATGCACCATAATCCCAAAGACAAAGAGAACTCAAGTCCCTTAAGTTGGGATGTCTTTTAATGTGAATCTAGATTTCTTGATGGCTTCAAGAGTCAGCCAAGTAGCATCTTCCAGAGAATGGTGTCTACATTTGACTAAGTATTCATATAATGTGGATCTCCTGGTTTGTTTTTCTATCCTCTTATCTAGAATGCATTCAATTTCTTGCAAGGGTGGTTGGGGTACGTCTTGTATCTCCTTGTCCTTTTGAAGACTTTGATCACCTACAACACTTTCATTAGTAACAGGACCCTTTTAGGCATATATATCAGCCACATTAAGATTGGGCATAAACTAATAGTGGAAGGTAGCTCAATTTTGTATACATTGTTGCCACATTTCTTCTAGATTATGAAAGGCCCAATCTTCTTCATTATGAGCTTGGTATACTTTTTTTTAGGTAGTCTTTCCTTTTTGAGGTGCACCATGACCATGTCTCCTACCTTGAATTGGACATCCCTCCTCTTGAAATCTATTGCTTGCTTGTATTTCTCAGAAGTATTTTGAAGTCTTTCCTAGACCTGTTGATGTATATTGTTCATGACTTATGCAAAGTCATTAGCTTGAGCACTCCTCTGACCAAGGTTCTGAACATCTCTTAACTCAAGTACAATCCTAGGGTGTGAACCATATACAATTTGAAAGGGAATAAACCCTGAACTCCTATTGAATGAATCATTATAGGATATTTTTTCTTGTGGAAGGATGGACTCCCATGCTACCCCATACTCCTTAGTTAGACATATCAAGAGATTACCCAAGGATCTATTTATGACTTCAGTCTATCTATCTGACTAGGGATGGTACACAGATGACATAGCCAAGTCTATTCCATAGGGTACACCAAAAATGTCCCAAGAACTTTGGATCTCTATCTGAGACAATGGTGACAGGTAAACCATGGAGTCTTACAATTTCTTTGAAGAATAACCCTGCAATGCTTGAAGCATCATGTTTAGTATTGCAAGGTAAGAAGTGTGACATCTTGGAGAACCTATCCATAAAAACATAAACACTATCATAACCCAATTTTGTGTACAATCTTACATTGGAACTTGTTTCTTTTTCTTTTTGACAAATTAGATGACATTCTACAAATCTTCTTACATCAGATTGCATCCTTGGCCAGAAATAGAATCTCCTAACCAATTCAAGTGTCTTGTCAAGACAAAATGACCTGAAAAACATCCACAATGTTTCTCTTTCACAATGTTCTCTCTCATAGAGCAATCAGGAATACAGAGCTGACTTCCTTTAAACAAAAGGCCTTCCTGAATCATATATTATGCAAATTTAGTGTGATACTTATCTCCTATTTCCAAGAAAACATTGTAAGCTTCTTTTACATCTCCATCATTGGGATATATGTCTTTTAGGATAGAGATACCTACACTTTCAAAAGTGATTTCTTGTATAGCCAAGTTTCTTCTACTCAGGGCATCATCTACCTTGTTATTCACCCATTTCTTGTGTTTTATAGTAAAAGTGAATTCTTGCAAGTACTCCATCCATTTGAGGTGTATGTGGTTCAACTTCTCCTGCCTATTGAAAAAACTCAAAGCATTATTGTCAGTATAAACAATAAATTCTTTAGGCAATAAGTAATGCCTCCACTTCCTAAGTGATTGAACCATGGAATACATCTCCAAGTAATATGTAGAGTACTTTTTCTTTTCTTCATTAATTTTTTCACTGAAAAATGCCACATGTCTCCCTTCTTGACTGATTGAACCATGGAATACATCTCCAAGTAATATGTAGAGTACTTTTTATTTTCTTCATTAATTTTTTCACTGAAAAATGCCACATGTCTCCCTTCTTGACTGATAACACCCCCAATGGCCCTCTTACTAGCATCACATTCAATGGTGAAGATTTTGTGAAAATCAGGGAGTATTAAGATGGGTTTTTGAGAGACTCTTGTCTTCAAATATTCAAATGACTTGTTTGCAGCATCAGTCCACACAAATTGACATTTCCTTCCTCCTTTGATAGTTCCTATCATTGGTTTACTCACCCCACTAAAATTCTTGAAAAAATTTCTATAAAACTAGCAAGGCCATGAAATCTCTTTACCTCACTAGAAGATTTAGGAGTGGGCCAATTAAATATGGCTTCAACCTTGGAGGGATCCATTTTTTAGTTGCCCTTGGAGATGAAAAACCCAAGAAATATCATCTCTTCTTGCAAAAACACACATTTCTCCAAATTGATTCTTAACTTCTCCTTATGTAATCTTTTCATCACCATGTCTAGATGTATCAGATGCTCATCCTTATGTTTTCTAAAGATTAATATGTCATCTAAGTAAACAACAACAAAATGATTGATAAAAGGTTTGAGGACCTCATTCATTAATCTCATAAAGGTTCTAGGAGCATTTGAAAGGCCAAAAGGAATCACCACCCATTCAAACAATCCCTCGTTGGTCTTGAAATTTTTGTTTCACTCATCCCCTTCTCTGATCATAATTTGATGATATCCACTCTTTAAGTCAATTTTTTAGTATTTTTCTCCTCCTAGACAGTCCATAAGATCTTCTATTCTTGGAATAGGAAACCTATATCTGATCATTATCATATTGATGGCTCTAGAGTTAGTACATAACCTCCATGTACCCTCCTTCTTAGGGGCTAGGACTGCAAGCACTGCATAAGGGCTTATGCTCTTCCTAATGAAGCCTCCAATAATTCTTGAATCTGTCTTGCAACCTCTACATTTTGTTCAGGAGTGAGTTTATATGTAGCTTTATTGGGTAATGTGGAACCAATAATGAGGTCTATATAGTGATTGGTGTCTCTTTTTAGTGTTAAAGTATCTGTACTATTGTCGGCAACTATCCCTTTGTACTTGTTCAACAAATCTTGGACTTCTTTTGGACCAACACTTCTTTGAGGTTCTTGACATATTGGAATCTCCTTATTCTTTGTTTTTTACTTGAATATGATGGAAAAACAAGGTGTATTTGTTTCTTTGAGAACTTGTAAAAACTCCTTCTCTCCTACCAAGATCACACTGTTTATTAAGGCTTTGTCCTTATCAGAACCAGGAAGAGGTTTCATGGTATAAATTACCCCATTTTTGGTTAAGGTGTAGACATTCTTCTTACCCCCATGTTGGTCATCAACATCGTATTTTCATGGTCTACCTAAAAGGAGATGGCATGCATCCATACTCACAACTTCACATAAGACTTTATCTATGTATTCTCCTACTTGGAATTCTACCCAACATTTTTCATCTACCAAGGTTTTTTTATGCTTATTGAGTCAAGACAGTTTATAAGGGTTGAGATGTGGTATCTTATTTAACCCAAGTTTACTTATCATTTCATTAGAAATCAAATTTTCTATAGAACCAGAATCAACAATAACTTTGCAAATTTTACCATGTACCTTGTAGTGAGTTATGAATAAACTTGTCCTTTGTGGGGCTCCTTGTGGTTTGGCACCTTCAAGAGATTTCTATTGAATATAATTCATTCTCCTTTCTTAGGGTCTGTAGGTATAGATGTAGTCAGATGGTAGGAAGTCATGCTTTGGCAGTCTTCATCTTGAGTGAGTTTCACTCTCCCATATCCTCCTGATGTGTTGAAGCTTGTACTGACCTTTCTTGGGCGTCTAAAAGATTTATGACCAATCTGATTTCAGGAGAAACACTTGCCAGTGAATACAGTAGTGTTTCTACCTCATAATCTTCCTCTATGGTTTCCTCTACCTCCTCTGAAATTGTTCTTGTGATTCTGATCTCTATCAGTTTCTTTGTGATTCGACTCTCCTTGTGCCCTTGGTGATGATGATCCCCTTCCTTGGAACCTTCCTCTTCCTCTAAAATTATTATCTCTTCCTCTTAAAAAAAAATTTCCTCTCCTCTTTTTTTTTCTTCAATCTTCATTTCCATTTGATAAGACAGGTGTACAAACTCAGGATTAAACAAAATTAATTCATCTTGGATATTGTATTTAAGTCCATTTAAATACCTAGAAAGATTTTTCTTTTCATTTTTAGGGATCTAGGCCTTTGTTGTGATTTTTTGAAATTCATCAGTATAGGATCCTATATCAACATCTTTTTTCTTCAAATTTTTTAACTTCTTATGAAGAATTACCTCATAATCATCCGGAAAAAATTGGTTTTTGATCTCCCTGAGCATCTTCTTCCAAGTGGTTATTGGCTCCTTCTCTTTTTCCACTCTCTCCCTTTGTAAGAAATTCCACCAACTTAGTGCCATTCCCTTCATCTTAGACTTGGCAATCTTGGTTCTCTATTGAACAGGGATGTCTTCACATTTAAAATAGTTTTCTAGGGCTTCTACCCAATCCATACACTCCTCAGGGTCCATATTTACCATAAACATTGGTAAATATGGCTTGTTATCTGTCCTACCCACTCTCTCCAAGGATTCTAAAATTATTTTATCTTTTGATACTCTTACCCTTTCAAATTCAGGGCTTTCTTCTTCCCTATCTGATTCAGAATCTTCACTAGTAGGTGCACTAGTCTATGAGATTTTTAACTTTGCAATCTCTTCTTCCATCTTCTTATTCTTATCTTCTTCTTCCCTCACAATTTTAGCTAGATCCACATTTGTAATCCTCAAAGGTATCTCCTCCTCTTCCTTGTCATCAACTTGATCTGTCATTGTTGTTCCCAAGATCTTCTAGGCTCTGATACCACCTAATGCAGAGCACATTGCAAGAAGTGATGTGATGGGTCTTTCTCTTCTCCAACACCTCAAGTGTGGTTTCAACAAGATCCGATCCCTTGAATAATTTTGACACCATGTAATTGTACAAATAAGTGTGATTGAACACTCTTCCAACCCCTCCACAATGAGTAACACTTCAACCAATATTCTTCAATATTGAGACTTAGGGACACTAGCCCTATTCTAAGCCAAATTCTAGAAAACTTCACCAGTGGCTTCACGCAATCCAACCTAAGGTTGTGACACCTTACTTATGATTTAAGGATAGGGAATCAACTATCTAAATGATCCTTCATTATCTGCAACATACCAAACACTAACTGGCCTAGAAATCCTTGTAGGTCTTTCCAACTAGGTTTTGGAATACAAATTTTGTTCTTGGTAGATTCTAAGAAATATAAGGTTAGATTCAGATACCCTTTTGGAAGTTATGTAGATTCGTAAAGTCCTAAGATCCAACTCCACTCCTACGGCACCTAACTCCCACTAAGTTCACAAACCTAATTGGCCAAATTAGGCTTGGATATCAAAGCAAGTGATAGGAAATGGGTACATGGGATTGATACATGGTCTTCAAAACCTTCTCCACACTCAAAATAACACAAATCTACCTTTGTTTCACTCCTACCAATCAAATCCTCAAATATATTAACTTTGTTACGATTCCTCCTAGCTGAATACATTGAGAATTTAGTCTATGGCTCGATACAAACATGCCTTACCCTTCGAACTGCATTTTGAGCCTTTGGAATCTCTAAGTATACACTCCTAACTTGTATTTTATAGAAGGGTGAGGAATTTCACCTTTTCAAATGCAAGTTAGGTTCCCATTTGTGAATGTAAGGAAACTCAGGTGCGAAAACAGCTTCCTACACTAATCTCTATAGGAAAGTATTGTGCAAATTCTTTTAAATCCTTACAATTTTAGATTCGTTAACTACTTTAACAATGATATTGCAGCCACATACCATGCATAAAAAAAATAGAGAATGACACAATGATTTTCCCTGGGGAAAACCTTTCGGTAAAAACCCCAACACTCCAAAACCTACACAACCCCAAACCCCATGATTATGGAAGAGTGTAAAGTACTCAACTTTATCAGTTGCCACATGTCTTGCATGTCTTCACCTATCATTGAAATCTCCTAGAAATAGCTCTTATGTGTCATAGGAATCCTTCATAATTGTTTCAACCATGATCTCCTTACACACCATTCAAGATGCTAACACATCAAGTGGAGTGACACGTCAACATGCCAACTAGACATGTACACTCGCACTTAATTACATTATTTGCAAGAAAATATATTTTACAAAACAAATAATAAGAATAGGAATTATCCAAGGTTGAGACACCTTATTCCTAACATTCTCCCACTTTTCGAACACCTTGTAAGAGCAATA